>JAGVSQ010004406.1:814-17818 GCA_022683975.1 Rhyacophila evoluta
AAAAACACTAGCAATAACTTCTTATAGCTTCTTAAAATTATTTCTACCCACACTCTAAAAACTCGATATCCAGAAATTAATTTTGACATTTTTTATAATATTTACTGAATTTATCTATAAACATTTACATAACTCTATATGGTATATAATTATTAGTTACAAAGAAAAATTTTGATTATAACATGATCAAAATTATTACAATCGCTTTTGTATTTTTTTTTAAATAAAGCTAATAGTTAAAATTTAATCAATTCAAAATGATCTTCTTGATTTTTTTATCGTTTTATGGTTTTCGTTTTGGCTTAGGCCGTACATTTCGATATTAAATTATTTATAACTTTACCATCAATCAATGGACTCCATGTTTAAACTGTCATAATAATTTAAATTTCTTGTATCTGAATCATTTTTAAATAAGTTGATAAAGCATAAAATTCGATATGTTTTGCAAAATCAAAATTCAACGTTAAAATATTTTTTAATGTATTTATATTTTAACAATATATTTATTTATTATGTATAAAACAAAGATTCCATTATTTTTACTCAGAACATATTATGTTATAGATAGCTTTATATCTATAATATTAAGTATTTTACTGTGTGATAATAAACCAGATCAGACCTGCTTATTTTTAGGCCAACCGGTCATCAGCGTCCCGGAAGGCCGCTAAATAATATCTATAAAAAGTATTCGGCGGAGTTACGGGATGCAGGTATGACCTGGAAGGACGCAAGAACACTGGCGGGTGACAGGGATTTTCGGAGGGGGCACATGGTGTCCATATGCCTCACTTAAGAAAGCAAACATTGATAGAAGAAAGAGATAATAAAAACGACATTTATTATTATAAAATAAATTTATAAGAAAAATCAAAACGGTATAATATTATTAACTAATGTTACGATAAAGCCGAGAAGACAATGACACACTTAGCAATTGTCATTAAAACTTTATGAAGAGTCTTTTCATCAAGAAATGAATAATCAACCAGTGTATTGTCATGGAGTTCCGGGTTTTAATATTTCACAAAAGGAAATACTTTTTTATTGCCTAACAAACTTAAATACGGAGCCTAGTTTCCTTCGAGCACCAAGAGATTGACCCCAAAGGTTGAATTCCTGAAAACCCTTTTTGCGTCAGTTTTATTACGCGTCCTTTCAAATGTATAAAAGTTTTTATAGCGTTTATTTTACGTGTGTTTTGTCCCATCAATTCCGCTTACTTTCTCAGGAAAACCTCAATCGACATGTAAAGTACAACCTTACTCCTGGCTAGCTGATGATGTTTATGCTATTTTCTTTAGCTTAAAAATATTGCTTATACCCAATATTGTTAAGTAATTATTCAATAAATGATTAAATAAATAAAAACAAATAAAATTAAAACTATTAAAACCTGAAAATTCTACTAAAAATTATCGTAACTTTATTTTAGAGCATTTTTTTGTTTTAATGTCATCTAAGTTTTATATATATAATAGTTTTTAAAATATGAAGGTACCTCATTTGAAACCTTGAGTTACATGAAATAATATGATAAATTACTGTAGAAGGTTATTGTCACAGTATAAAACACTGACTATTTTAAGTATCGCGTTTTTTAGAAAAGAGAATTTTAATTTGCAATATGACTTTTTAAAAATATAACTAGTTTGAATTCTTATGAAAAATATAAGATCGATAACACATGACTAACACCAAAAAATTATATCTAAAATGATTCACAAAAATTACCGTAATATTTATAAAAAAAAAATTAGGGCTTATTAGTTGCTAGCGTTGTAATCAATTTATTTTCACTTCTTTCAAATGAAGTTCTACTAATCTTGGCTCATAAACTTTTGTAGAATATAACGATAAAAATACTTGGCTTATATCAAAGTGCACAACGATATTATCCGAAAGTGCGCCAAATGTCACATAATATAATTAAAAAATAAAAATAATAACGTTCTTAAGCCCCAAATGCCCAACGGTATCAACCGTACGCTCATTTTTTTTTGGTTTGGAAGAAATATTACTTTCAAAATAATAATACTGGATCATGTTTTTAAATGAATTTAATATTAATCAGTACAATAATGATTTGATTGCAGATATTCGCACCGTTTTTTATTTCTTTATTATTTTTTTCTCCAAACTTTGAGCAAATAGACTTCTAATGTGAAAATATCTCAGATTTTTTTTCACTTGAAATCAAACACTGTCCTTCATTTATGATATATGTAAATTAGATTTGTTTAAACAAATAAAATTATCCTCCAAATGATTCACAATTCTTCGCTATAATTAATTCAACAATCAAAGCGGCTACTATCTTTTTCTTATTACCCCTGATACTTATTTGTATATAACGAGCTCACATTTGGACAAAAATCGAGCAAATTATAACCCCCCCATTATTAAATTACACGATAACAAACGAGACTTGGCGACATTAACGGTTTAAAATTTCGGTAATTTTGGCGACAAACATAGTCTTAACGATACTTAAGAAGCGCATCATAAAATTTCGTAGAAAGGAAACTAAGTACTAAAAACTGTCACCTTTAGAAAGGGTTGGTGGCGCCATCCCCTTTTTATTGCAGGGGGCAAACTCTGTGGATGACGTCACCGGGACATAACAATAAAATGTGAACGTTATTCTTGGCGAGGTATCTAAGTCAACATACGTGGAAACTATTAAGTTTATGTGAAGGTAAAATGAAGCGATTGACCTTTTAGATAATTTAATTCAATGCCATGAAATATATGGCTTATGATTTAGCTTAAGATGGTTATTACATTTTCCAATCTTAACATAATATTTTGCTCATTTTTTTAAGTGGAGCGTGGAACATTATGGATCTCAGCAGTGTAAAAGTGACCACTTCAGAAATTAGATTATATTGGTTCACACATTATTGAGACGTATGTTAACTTACTTTTAATTGGTTGCCAGCCAATTTCTCGACTGATTGAATACCCAGTCGTGAATTGATTCGTTTGAAACCTAGCAGGTGTCAGAACTGAACTCTCGATTGACGAGACTCAATTCTGATCATCTAAATAAATAACACTGGATATCTAATAGGTAAGAAAATTAGCAGAAAACAAATTTTGACGAAATAAATTTGCCATAGGCACTAAATTGCAGAAATTCACGAATTTACTATTAATATAAAGTAATCGTTGTGATACTATAAAGATTCGTGCTTTAATTACGGAGTTAAGATGTTGTAACAAATGATGCCTATAAAAAATGTTGATTGATAAACAGATCGACCGGAAAAGAATGACAATATTTAAAAAATTTAAATAAGTGATCCACGATGAAAAAAAAATCTATAAATGAAATTTATTCGTAAATGATAACCTATAATATTCGACATACTTTCACTAAAGTTTAAAATAAAAACTTTCTACCGAACTTAAACGTTTAGATGTCTACGCCTAATAAATCGATGGTTACACCTTACTGTCAAACGCAAGCTTCAGTACGGGTACATTGGCAATATGAGGCTTTGATGTCCGTCATAAAGTTTACGATATCTGTGAAGTACTGCACCGAATTTCGATACATATAATAAGCTATAAAAGCTTTTATTTATTGTAAAAGCAGAGCTTTAGGATGAATATAAGGATATTATCAGAGATGACCTTCAAATGTGTGATAATCTGATGGTGTATTGCACATAAACATGATTTGAGGCTTACTTTTATAGCAAGACGAGCCGTTTTAAATAGTAGTTTTTTATTACACTCTTTCAAGTTTGCGCTTGTACCTTTTGAGGTAGAAACTTATTTAATATTGAAAAGCTCACTGTAGAAATAAAATCAATGCTATTTTCAAAAAATATTTTTATATTTAGTCCAGCTAAGTGAAATAATTAAACTTATAAGCAGCATTTAATTTTTAAATTAAAATAAATTTAAATTAGTAAATTTTAAATATAAAATACAATATCACATACAAATTTAAAAAAATACTATAAATAAATAAAAAGCACAGAATTAAAACATATAGTTGTCAAAATTGTAAAAATAGCCACCGCATAAATGAAATATGTGCATCTTTACACGATTAAAACATAATTACTTTTTTACATAATTTCCAGTCAATTGTTCAAATCGTTAGACATTCAGTCCTTCAAAAATCCAAGAAATTTATTTATCGAACTGAATTAAGCCTGGTATTTAAACTATGAGGCATGCATGCCAAATTCTCGGCTACCAAGGAGGAATCTATATATAAATATAATTGGAGAAAGTTTCACAATACTACTTTAAAATTTCAACTGAAGTCTTGCTATTTTTTTATTTTTTCTGAATATATTTTAAGTGAGTAAAGAAGCTGTTTTCGTGTCGTTTATAAAACAGGACTAAAAATAAAACTAAACAAAATAAATCCACAAAATATGAGTTATTGTATTTAAGTAGACAGTTGCTAAGTTTTTTTAGCAACAGTAATCGGGGTTAATAATATACTCATATGTATATAAAGCAACTGCGTAATTAATTTTAGTAAATTAAAATTATTATTCAATCCTAACCGATGATTTATAAAACATCGTAACAAATAAAAATATATATTTCGCAATAATTTCAATGTCACTCGACAAATCAATTTTTCGTTGAACGATATAAAAATCCTTTTATAAAAAACAATTAAAATTTAACAATGCTGTATTTCCAGGTCTATTTGCGTTTCGAAATAGCGAAAAACTAATTGCAAACTATGTACAATGTAAATTTGATTGAATTTATTATTGGTACGTAATGACATAAGCACTGATCCGAAAACCCCTTTGATGCGTCGAATTAAAATCAATTGTTAGTATAGATTTTCGTAATTAACAAATTTCAATTACTTACGAATTTTCATTGTGACAATCAATTTTTTAATAAATGAAAAATGGCAATAAAATGTATCTAATAAATGTAATGAATGTTTAAAAAATATAAAGCTTTAATGTTTTTAACTAATGCTTTAGTAAATTGCTCAAAAACTATGAAACAATACTGTTAGAATAATTAAAGTTTTCATATGTTTATTAACGTTTAAAACAATATTTTATAATTTAAGTTAAATATATTATTTCCTCGGTAGTGTTGTTCGTAACGTGCATGCCTAGCAGTCCAGAAAATGCGGGTTGGGTTACCCATCTGTTGTATTTTAAAATAAAAAAATACAGGACTGGATGCCTATTGGGTTGAGGAATTGTCTGACAAACAATTCTCGTGAAAAATAATCTGTCAAGACGTTGCGTAGATCCATATACTCCAGGAGTTGATGTATTCCATACGCTCCACTTTGGGATCAAACATGATATAAGAAGAATAATATTAGAAAAAAAACTTGGAAATGTAGGACTATATCCTTGTTGACTTGAGCAATTGTTTGATAGCTAATTAAAAGATCCATGAGAGTGAGTATTTGAAAAAAAATTAATAGTTATAGACTTGTTATTTGATATTGCCGGCTCATTATTTGTGACTTGAAATGCATAATCTGACATGTTGACTAAAATCTAAGCTTAAATTTTTTTGTATATATGCATCATGTAAATGCCAATGCAACCTCCCATCCATTTAAACTTTTATATCATTTTATATTAACAACACAAACCAGGCAAAAAGAAATAATATGAAAGCTACTAACCATGCCAGAATCAAACGACAAAACATATATTTATATACTTATACCTAACACATTAGTTTGCAAATATTATTATGCATTGAACGAAACCTGCACAAGTGTTGTTGAAATACCGCAACACGTTATAGGAACACAATTCCACACCGGAACCCGGTATCTACATTTGAAACAATCTGTCTGCCGTAGACTTTATTACCAGAAATTGCGCAGCGAAGTGATGCATGCTTTGCGAATACCCTATATGGTGAAATGCATGTGGCTTATTTCGCGTGTTATTGCTTACAGCTCTATTCAAATACGAACATCTATGTACGTGCTTGGAAGTTTTAATATACAGCTTAATTATATTTACAACATAATAAATTATTCATCTTAAGTTTGACAAAAATAACGGTTTTCAGAGCAATAATAAGATATTTTCCAATACCAAATGGGATCATTTTCTTGCTGATCTATTCTTAAAAGAAAAAATAGTTTCGATACAGTATAATTTATTGTTTTTTTTTTTTATATTTAGCTATAAATAAAATCACACAGAAAAAGAGAGGAACGCTAAAATTAATCAGCTGCCAAGAATTTCATAAATTAAAAATATAGGACTGGATGTTTACTGGGTTGAGTAAATGACTGACAACAAATCGTAGTATTTTCTCCATCAAATTCTTTTTTTTTTAATTTATTATTTTTTCGATTGATTTACTTTTCATGTATTTTTTATGTACTATTTTGTGATTTATTGTGTGTTGTGAGTGCCTTGAACTGATACACACCATATTCGCTCCGACACTAGAGCATATGGATCTGCATACCGTGAAGATTCCCGCTACGAAAATGGAGTATATGGATCTCCAAAATATTATTATTTGACGAGAATTATTTGTCAAACAATTGCTCAACCCATGGGCATCCAGGACTGCACTTTTGGATTTAAAAATCCGACAGAAGCCCGCATTTCCCGTATTGAGGAGATTACATTTGAATATTCTCAATGTGTTACATAACATAATGTAAAATTGTGAGACATTTTTTTGAAGTAAGATTCTATTTTACATTACAAATATAATACATATTTTGTACCGGTATTCTCAAAAAATTGAGTACATAGATTTTTTACGAGAAGTTGCTGTCGGATATTTGTTTAACTCATAAATCATTTGGCTGAGCATCTCTGATTTTTTTTGTGAACAGCGGTGTGATTTAAACTCGCAATTACTGACTCCAAGTTTATCAGTCGTCCACTTAAGAAACATAGAAAACGTGGATTTTCATTACTTGTCACGTAGAGATATATAAACAAGAATATAAACAATACCTGAATAATATAATACAACATTATCTGATACGAAGTTTGATGACGCCTTTATCATAATTATCCTAATAATGTTGAGTGTTGCAAATCCCGAATAATACGTCTACGTGCAAGTTGAATAGGTTGGGGCACAGGTGTTGCCAGTCTCCGAACGCGGTCCAAATATTTCCATATTTAAAATATGATTAGCATAGTTTGGAAAGTCCCGGGAATTTCTCGATGTGTTGTTCCAGCCGTCGAGAGGGTCCCTGATAGAAATTTATGTGAGAAACTTTTAGTTCGTGTTTTGATGAATGCGTGTTTGCGGTTTAAGGTTTGGTAAAAAAAAAACCGAAAACAAAAGAGGAAAAAAACGCGTTTTCAAAATTCGGGATTTAGTTGGTTGATATTTGTTACAGTTAAACTCTATTATCATATTACAAGTATTTTTAAACGTTATTTTAATACAACTCTGAAATAATTTCGTTAAATAAAAAACTCGGTATTTTACAATACATAATATTTGATTAAATTCCCAACACGGGGAAATAAAGGTTTTTACGAAAATATAATGTTCACAGCAGAAAAAAGGGTATTTAGAATAGCAATTGATATAAAAAAAAGATTTATGTTGACAGTTCAATAGTGGATTCTCCCAATATAAATAATGTACTATTAATTTAAAATAAGTTAAAAAACTGTCCAAATTTATTTTAGTTGTAAATTGTATTTGAGGTTTTGGTGGGCGGTCGTTAAGTGAGGACACTTTTATGCTAAGATCTGTAGGCTTAAATCATACTCTGTATACGCACGCTAGTGGATTATTTTTGAGAATTTCAGTGATTTTTCAAATTCAGTTTACCGGAGAAAATCAAAGTTTCTTAGGAAAAGGGAATTCATAAGATATGTAAATATTCAGGAATAATCTAGTTATCTAAAATCTTAAATAAAGTACAATTAGTAGATTTAATGAGCTTACTCTAAAAACGGAATATTAGTGATCACTAAATTAATATTTGGAGTTTTATATTGAATGATACGATATCATGGTATTATACTTATTTTATAAATAATAGTAAATGTACATGTACCGACTACGTGTTAATAATATCTTTTTTTTCTTTTTAATACTTAAAATATAGAACAGAGCGTTAAATAAAAATGAAAATAAATAATTATATATTTGCAATCTTTGATATTCCTTGCCTCCGGAAGTTTCTATAAACATCGTATAGCAGTTTCTCCAGTCTCGTCACCCCTCTTTCAAACATTCCCTAACATTCAGGCAGTTACTAAAGGGCGTTGTTTTGAAAGCTCGGTCAGGCTGCTTCGGCTACACTACCTATTGTATTATTATAGGAGTATATAGATTACGAACGATCACATGTCGTATAAAAGTTTATATTCAGTGCATTATCCGGAAATACATGTATACTACAGAAATTCAAAAAAAGTCCTGTATTTGTATAGATATATGAAAATATATTATGGAAATCTGTAAATCTTATTTTTATAAATAACTATATATTAATTATGTCCGCTCCGAAAGAGGAACATATTAATCTTTATACTGAAAAGATGTCCGCTGCAAAAAAGTTTAGTGTATGGATCTTTGCAATATGAAAACAAGACAGGTTATTTTTCACAAGAATTGGTTATCCGGCAATTACATAACTAATTGGGTTCCAGCTCTACATTTTTGGATTTTTAAAAATTCAGCGGGCGCAAGAATTGATCCAGCGTTCTCTACATGTAAGAAACGCACAATTAGCTCTACGTTGTCGGAGAGACACATATTTTAATTCCAAAATAAAAAAATAGTCCGGTGTAAAATTACTACAAATTAGCAATGAAAGCTTAATTAAGCTGTTGAGTGTAAACATATTATTTTACGACTGTTTAGTGACAATATCAATTAAAAATTTTGAAATTTCAACCAACAAGTGCAAACTATCAGTGCCCTAATAAATGCGGATTAATAACTATGCAATAAGTTTAATATCAAAAGTTTTTCATTCCAAAGTGACAGTAAAAATGAATTTTATATATCTAAGTTTATACTAAGTTTTTTCACATTACGCTGTACAGTACATTTTTAAGTTACACGCATTATAAATTAGACATATATTAGAAAATAAAAATAAAAATATCATCATAATGTACATTTTATTTCCATCCTATCTTTGCTTCAATATTGCAATTTACTTGTGAATGTTTATGACGCGTGTTAAATGTATCTAGAAAACTTTCAAAGCTTTTCAAACAATAAATTGCTTTTTTGAATGACGCTTTTCATACTCATTCATGTTTGACTGAAACTATTTCATGTTTCAAATGTTAAACGTAACACTGATAGTTATTATTTTACTGCTTTTCATTGTGTGTAACCATTCTTTTATATCACCAAACATTTAAATCAACCTCAAAACATAGTTTTTACTATAATATTATTTTTACAAAAAAAAATCATTTAGAAGAAAATGCTTCTTATTTTAAGTAAAAAAGTCGAGTTGGTTTAAATGTATAAATATGAAGAAACTCTTTCAATCTTTGCATATGTCACCGTCCATTAAATTTATTTAACCTTCCTGATAGCCAAGAGGTTATCGTGCACGCTTTTGAACCAGATATTGTAAATTTTAACCGCAACTGGATGTCCTATGGGATCAATTCTCGTCAGCAAAACTATAAAAAAAAAAAAAAAACAGCGTTACATAGGCTCCATTTTTGGAGCCATCTTCGTATCATTGAGATCCATATGATATATTTTCAGAGCGAACAAGATTAAAGATTATAATATATTAACACTTTTTATATACTTTAGAACAGTGATCGCCAAACTCAATAAGGATGCGAGCTACTTTTGGAAATTGAAAATGTCTGGCGAGCTACTTTTACATATTTCTTCTTTATATTTTTTTATCATTGTCTTTTATCGTACCATACACAATATTAATGTATTACTTTAAACAAATTAGGACATCGGACTTCTGATAAAACATAAAATGCTTACATTAATTATTTATTTATAGAAAAATAATCATTGAAATAATCTTGAAATAAGTGAGTTATTATTATTATATAATTATTAGTGAAAAGAATTATTGACATTCGCTTACCTCCACAATTCTTTCAATTTACGGTGAGTACCTTGTCACTCACATCCGAACGCAGTTATCAAGATGTACATCTGTGAGTCGGTTTCTGTATTTATTTTTAACCATCTTCATAGTGGAAAATGTTGTACAAGTAAGTAGAACAAAACAATGCCTTCATTTTGAGCGCAATTCGAACTAAGATTGGATACTTTTCTGTTAGGACGAAAAGCCATACAGATTCTACAGTTGAGGCACCACTCATTGAAAATCGCTGACTGCTTTTCTATTTTACTTAGGAATTTATATTTCAACGGAAACGTGTTAAGCATTTCATCGAAATTTAGAAATATGATAAAATATCCTTCGCGAGCTACCGGAATGCCTCTCGCGAGCGACCGTATGGCGACCACTGCTTTAGAAGGTACCCAAATAGGATATATTTTTATGGAAAAATTTACTTTTAAGATTCAACAAAATCGATTTAAAACTAAAAGTTTTGCAAGAAAAAAATCATCGTGAGTGAAATTTTCAAAAATAAATATTAGTTACTCCGTTCTAAAAAATGTATTTCATAATATAAAGTTTTCTTCTACTGAATCTTCTCATTTCAATGCAGTCAGCGTTAAGTTTATAATTACTTTCAGAGAATAAAATTACCTTTCAATATGAATAAAACTCCGCTTCGATGGGTTGAATATTGGTAAACTTTTAATATCACCTTAATGAATTTATTTAAATAGTTAAAACTTTGAACAGCCATATAAAGTGACTAGTTTTATGTAACGGCGGAGACATTATAAAGACAAGATATTTGCATACTTTTGTATTAGTTTCTGAAATGATAACATAATTTTCATATCTTATAATAGTTCAACAATTTATTTTTAAGAAAAAAAGCTCATAATAATTATTTTTTAATAAAATGACAGTTATGGCGTTTTTAGAGAGAGTATATATAGATCATGTATTGAGTATTATATTACTGACGGGCTATTAATTGAAAGATTTTTTTTACATAGTATTTATCACGTCAGTAATTGTCTCTCCGGTTAGCGTAGTTGGTAGCGTGTGCGCCTATGAATCCGCGGAATGCGGGTTTGATTCCCACATCTGTCGGATTTTTAAAATCTAAAAATGCAGGACTGGATGCCAATTGGGTTGGAAAATTGACTAAGAAACGATCCTCGTGAAAAATAATCTATCGAGACGTCTTCACATTGCGGAGATTCACATACTTCACTTTCGAAGTGGATTATTTCACATTGTTTAGGTCCATGTGCTCCACTTCGGGAGCAAACATGGTATGAAAAAAAATAACTTGATTGTATATAATAAAACACGGTTTTTTTCAACATAAAATTTTGCCTAACAGTTATCTTATTAGTTTTGAAAGCTACCACTAAAACATTGAACCAAATCAAGATAATATATTTATTTTATCGCCTTTTTTCATATATATATACTCGTTAATAATAAGCAAAGTAATATAAGGTTTCATAAATTGTTTTACCATAATATTCAAGTGACGTAATGTTAACTGTATATATAATATAAACTGATGGCGATGGTGGCTTGTGTATTGAAAATATTTCACCCTTTTGTAATTCAAATAAAGAACAATAAGTTTTGGGTAATGTTATAAAAGCTTCGAAAAATTCGAAACCACTTGAACATAAAAATATTTTAATATTTGGTTATTAAATAAAAATTAATTCTTTGTAAGGTACTATCCCAAAATTTTATTATTATATTTAACAACCAGGCGCCACATATGCGAGTAATGGTCGTAAACTAAAAGCTACGCGATTTTTGAACATTCAAAAACATATTATTAAACTGAAAATTAAACTTGAATATGATGTTATATATCGTTATATTATATGATCAAAGAATTATATTATAACAGTTATTATTTACAGCATTATGTATCATAGTATTATATTTTTAATTATCTTGAGATTTGATTTTGAAAGTTTCAACACGTGCAATAAGCATCATACTAATTTAAGTTTTAATTTGCAAATAAGTTTTATTATAAGCGTCAAACAATTTTGAAACTGGGCATTTCAGTGGCTACACTTTTTTACTACAATCTACCAAAATTTATAAATTTTTATTAATTTTAAAAATCAAAACAATAAATACAAATCTCACTTTTTTCTACGTATTTTTACGGTTTCCGAATAATTTATTATGTAAATAATTCGTATGTAATTCGATTATTAAGTAGTTTATATTTTTTGTTTACAACCTTATTATGTAATCATTTGTTCATTACAAATGTGAAGCTTACAAATTTACATAGTGTGAAGAATTTTCTTCGTCTTTCAAAAAAAATTTAAAAGCTCTTAGGTTCGAATGAATGGTTTTCGTAACCATGGTATTAATAGATAAACCAAACTAATCTATTGTTTTCTAGTCCAAATAAAATTTTAGCAACGAAAATTAAAAAAGCTTCCTTGACTCTAACTTGCATGAAAGCTAGCTTGAAATAATGATAAAATAATGACCTAAATATAAACTCAGTATTTAAGCGTTACTTAAGGAAAATTTTAGTTTTTTATAAAAGTTATTTTACATTCTATAAACAGTAAATTTGAGTTTGAAATTTGAGTAAATACTTTTAGATTTGAATTAAACAATTCAGATAAGAATCAAAATACTGTACTATAAATTATTATATATACATATATAAACAAACGCAATCTGTACACACCCGAAACTACAAGAAAATCCTATCATATCGACATAGGGATTCAATGTAATCTTTTTCTTTCAAGAATGATAGATACAGTCGACAAGGAATAAAAGCTCTGAATAGAACCGGTCTAAAGCTCTGTATGGAACAAATCGACTGTCATATGTCAGCTCCTTAAATCTTTTGATACAAGTCTGAGACTTGGTTTCGTTTAGCTATTTTATTCACAGAGCTTAAAGTTTCAATAACATAGGCGGCCGCCATCAATTTAAGTAATACGTTTGAATACATCATGGAAATAAATCTCTACTGTATTTGTATATTTTTATGAACAAACAGTTTTTTATCATGCCTTCTTTATCATATTTCAACATGTTTAAAGGTCAAATATACAAATCTAACACATGTAAAAATGAACGTTTTTATATTTATAATATGATAAATTAATCACCAACCGATTGAAAAAATTCCTGAAAAATCGTTTTTAAAATAATCTGTCAAAATAAATCCTCACATTGTAGAGATCTATTTTACCACGTCTGTTGTGGTTAAAAAGATAAGCAGTTTTTAACATATTAACGGCTATTCAACTGTTTTATCAAATATATCACAGTTAAAAAATATATATATATATGCGTAAAACCATATATACTACAAGACAGAACAAACATATAATATGTGTGTCTATATATTACAGTATATCTCACTCCTCTCAAACTGTAAATCATAGCAACTTAAAATTTATCGCATGATTTTGGCTGTTTGTTTTAAGTCAAATGTGTTTTAATTTACAACTTCAAACATCTCTAAAAGCAATAAAAGGATGGTATCAAGAAAACCCATTGATTAATTTGGAGTATTTGATTCATATTTATTATCATCGCCAATGATTAAGACTTGAAATGAATTCATAAATAAAATTAAAAATGGTAAATAAATTTGATTCTACCCTGGTTAAAAGCGGGTTATAAATTCAATTACGTTTTATTTAAAAATGTTTATATGACGATCTTGTAATGATTGCTAAGCATCGATCGATAAAACTAAGGAAAGTAATAAATAACACAATTTATACATATTTTCTATTTCTAGTTATCTTTTAAGGATAAAACAAATTTTTCCAAATACATAATATACTAGACACGTTTTTGTTACGCTTTACCTTGCATGATAATTCAATTTACCTAAATCGTGTAGGCTTTATTTTATTTTTACACTAAGACAAACAACATTATAGTATTTTATCCTTAAACTTTTCACGATTTTTATATACTTTTTATGTATTAGTGTCCTTGCTAATTAACATTCACAAGAATTGTATTGTTTTAATAAATATTAATTTTAAAGCTTTTTTCTTCGATATTAAAATTTGATATACCATTATAAAAACTTTAACGAGAATCACTCTATTATTTTTACTTCAGATGATGCATATTATATTTGAGAACGTTTAATATTAGATATAGTGTTCGATATCATGAATATTATTAATGAATTATAAGTGATTGAAGATTTA
The DNA here is from genome assembly GCA_022683975.1 of Rhyacophila evoluta. Classification (NCBI taxonomy): domain Eukaryota; kingdom Metazoa; phylum Arthropoda; class Insecta; order Trichoptera; family Rhyacophilidae; genus Rhyacophila; species Rhyacophila evoluta. Next base: position 15,056 of record JAGVSQ010004406.1, read on the forward strand.
CTGTGAATGTAAGGTAGTAAATTGTTCGCTGTTTGAAGTAACTAACGTAAGTAATATATAATAAGTACTACATATTGGATATTAAATATCAATAAAGTAACAACATGTATTATGTTCTAGTAGATATACTGGACTCTTTTGTTATGTTGGTTTTTCCGTTTCAAATAAAGAACCTTTGTTAACCTCTTTAGTGCTTATGACGTATATATCCGCAAGGCATAGTGGGTAACACAGTGCACATGACGAAGATATCCGCCGAAATGCTCTGTGCGCATTACTCCTTGGATATGCCGAAAATAACCGCCGTTATTTCTGAACAGTTTTGAGTGCCTACTGTGAATGTATTACTACACAGTTTAGTAGTACTCAAGTAACCGTCACTGTTTTGCTGAGTGGTCGCTCTATAGCTTGTTCATGTTTTTAGAAATATTTTATTACAGTTGAATAACACTGTCAGAATTAAAAAGCTTTTTCAAAGATTACGATTGATCTATTTCTACTTCATTTTCATAAAGTTGAAATCCTTAAAAGAAAATGTAAAAGAGTACACGAAGCAAACTCTTTGAAATATGGCAACATTAAATTTCTAGGTTTGGGCATTTGAATGCAATATTAAATAATATAAAGGGTTTAAAAACGTGTATAATATATAAACATACACTTTTAATGCACATAATTTATAAGTTTAATAATTATATTGACAAAATTAATATTTTTCATTAAAAAAACTTTTAATTTTAGTTTATTTACCGCTGAGTAATTCGATATTGGAAGAATATTATTTAAAATGTCTACGCTTGTTTTCAGACAGCTACAAAACTCTACGACGCGTAGCAACCAAAGTTTATCGTAGACCACGTCACCCTGTCGTTTCCCAAATTGCCATTGTGTAGTGAGTATTTGGAATAATTGCCAATGTATGCACATAATATTACGGCTTTTTGTGCTTTTGGTCGTGCTGTGGGCCCTTTATCGCTGTTCGAAAACTTTGTTTATTTTTATGCGCCAATTTTTATTCTAACTGCATTCTTAAAACCAAAAGAATATTATCAACAGTGACCATTACTTCTATTCACATATCTTTAAATTTATTTACTTGCATTTGTATTTTTTAATTTGCTATTTATTAAACTCTTAGTACCAAAACACAAAATCTATTATTTTTCTTCTAATTATCCTACTTCACGGACAACACGTGCCACTTTCAAGAATTCCTGACACCAGTTAGCACTCTTTTATTCTCTCATCCTCACCGATCACAATTTTTAGATGGTAAAATGTTATTTTTTTCAACGATTTAGATTGTAAATAGAAATCATAATTTATTTGGCGGTTTCTGATGATACCAAATTCGAGACAAGCGTATCTGAAAGCATCTGCAATACGTGGCCAACCCTTGCACACCGTCGTAGATTAAATCTCATAGTACAAGTGGCTGTATGTTTTGTTTATTTATTAATGTTCAACCATTATCTTCTCGTTATGATTTACAGCATTTTCTAGAATCTGTCGCAAATTTACATATATTTCATAGAAACGTATTGTAAAATCGTACTTTAATCATTTGTTTGCTTCTAATTATTTAAAACTGGTAAACTTTCATATGTGAAATCACTGTTAGCGACCCGTTTTAAATAGTTTAGAATTTAACGTCAATTTCTATCAAGCACCATCAGTCAAAATTATAAATTATTTGTTTGCTATTAAGAATACTTTTATGTTGCTTTGATTAAATACATAACTAGGAAAATTTGACAACCACTGATTTATTGTAGCATGATAACTTCCAAAAAGGTACTTAGCTAAAATAGTATAAATCAAAGGACAGAATGTTGTTGAAATGTAAAATAAAGTATCATAAGAACGACATTACTTTTAGCTTTATATTATACAAATCACCAACATGCTATAACCATAAGCATTGAATACTAATTTAATATTGTTAAAATTTTAAACGAATAATTTTTTGAGTGTAATGATTTCAGTAAATATTGTCTAATACTCAAAACTAATTTACGATCCCCCTTCTAATCTAACGTTTAAATACCCAAAGAGGGTAGAAATAATGTCTGAAGGGTGGTTTCCGGATCCGGAGGTTGCAATGGATTCGATGGGGACACTTCCGGTCATCGGAGGGAAAAATTCCCCGCCAGGATCCAATTACTTCCGGAAATATCAAAACGTCCCCGAAATTACATCATACGTCACGGTTGAAGAGAGGTCACTTTGACGGATGACGGGAATATACGTTTGGTATTCAATAAGATTCACTCCTGTTTTTCAGCATGAGTACATCTTTATATCTAATGAAAAACAAAGTTAGTTTATTATTTCTAAAAGGTGAAACAAATTTACTATCAGAAATTAAAAAAAAACACACACAAAGCAAATGGAAACATAATAGGATAAATCATGTGTGAAATTAAAACGTAATTTATTCAAACTTGACAAATAATAATTATATTATTTGTCAAACTTATTGGTAATGTGTTATTTTATTATCACTGCTTTTTCGTTCAATCTGTGTGATACAGATATTATTTTTAAAATTTATTTTTCTTATTCTTAAATATATTTTTATCTATTTTATTACCAGTATACATTTTCTCTTCGGTATATAAATAGGATTTTCATACAATTTTTATTTAATAAATTTAAAAGAATGTGTTCCCATTTCAAGATATGTGTTAGAAATGCCTTCTGCTACTACGTTTTCCTATTAGTGACAAAATGGCCAACAATGAATTTGTTCAAGTTCGAATT
>JAGVSQ010004407.1:0-19497 GCA_022683975.1 Rhyacophila evoluta
TGTAATAACCTTCTGATATTTCAACTTCAATAAATCATAACATTGAAGATTGTGTGACCACATCAACATCCTACAACACCCCCGCAAACCTTTTGTTTGCGATTCAACAGTTGCAGTTGCAATACAGTTTTTGTAATTGTAAAATTTAATGGAAAATAAATCTTGTGCCACAATAAAAAACTGATTTCTTGTTTGTATTATTGTATTTGTATTTTAAAATTTTATCAACTACGGAATTTGTGCCTGCAAATGTCTGCTCTAATCCGAGGTTGTTAGTTAGCTTGGCTATTAAAAGAACAAAATAAAAAACAACGATAAAAATATTATATAAAATATGCTTAAATTATTTATCGGGATAAATGATTATATAATAAGAAAAACAAATATACACTCAGGTAAATGCGTGTTAATCATAAAAATTTATGGACACATTTTCATTTTATGTTTTTTTTCCAAATTCAATATGACATTGGAAAATATTAAAATGGTTTTCCCGGAAAGAAGGCACAAAACACATTTTTGAAGTTCACGCTGAAATATAAAACCGTACGCTGTGATTTGATATCGATGCACTTTATACCCAGTGGATGTGAATGTAAGTAAAGGTTAATAGGAAATGTCAGCTCAACACATGTTTCCAACATTTTACAATGAGTTTTGCGATAAAGTTTTTAAACGAAATGCTATTTTTACACTTTATCTTTCTTCCTTCTGAAAAAAATGTGTGGCACGACGCCTTTAACATGCTTGGAACTGTTTTTTATTTCTACACAAAGTAAATAAAATAATTTATTTATTTTATTCATTTATGATTATTTATTAAATTCGCTCTACAGATGGAGTATACCGTATGTAGGCGTATATATGTCTACTCTCAGTAATGAAAACTACCCAAAATTTCAGCAGAGTGAACGCTTATCTACACATATTTTTTCATAAGAATTAATTATCAACAAATCACTAAGACAATCAATCAATTAATCCTGCATCTTTTTTTTGAATACTCAGCAGGTGTGGGATCTGAACCCGCAAAGTCTCGCACTGAACCCCGCACACATACCGTAATGCAACTGGGGACACTGTCATACTATATCTCTCAAGAGATATCAATATTTACAGCGTATGTTTTTATTTTTTCAACATAGCGAAGAGTTTTAGAATAAATTTTGGAGTGTCAATAATTCTTGGTTAGTTTATCTATATAATCTGATATTGTGAATGAACGTTTTTTTTTACAATTGAAATTGGTTTATAAAGTGATTTTAAATAGATAATCAGAAATATTAATTGATGATATCATAATTAATTCTGTACAAAATACCGAGAAAAATTAATATATTAAAACGAACCCATATAATGTATGGTATGGTTAATTGAAATATATACAACATCAAATTAGTTTCAGACTAGCAAATATATTCACTGGATTTATTACTATGCATATGAAAATAAGGCGTCAAAAAAAAATCATTTTAGCAATTTGATAATGTTCATTTATGTAAAAAAATAAATACGTAACACTTATCACATTACATACTAAATTTATCATATTGAGTCACTGTGTAATTTCTTTTTGTTTTGTTTTGTTTTTATACCCGTTGATATTGGTATTTTCTATTGTAGGCTAATGTTTGGCTAGTTATTTTATCTTTGTCTTAACGTAAAAACTGTCGATCGCGTTTCGTAATTTAACAGCCGTTATAATTTTTAATAATTACTTAAGTATGATTGCAGCTGGTCAAATGTTCTGTAGGTTTGGATCCAAAACTCAGGTTGTAACGAATTGCCTTGGATGTTTTCTCGACGTAGAACATAAAAACTCGGCTGGTGTCAACTACTTGATACACAGCAACCAAACACGCACACCATTAAAGGAGGCCGGCTGCTTTTAGAGTTCACAAAACAATTTTACCAGAGTATTTATTACGTTTCTTGAGTTATGATGCGTTTATGTTAATTATACAGGATTCGTAGCAGTAACTTTGTGAAAATTTCATTTCATTGAATTTAATTTTTGAAAGATTTTTACGATAATATTGTATTTCTGTGTGTCAGTAGTTTTTAGAAACATTTTGTTCATTTTTAGTAGTAAATAATATTTTATGGAAGTATTCCTTTGATTTTATATTTATTGAAAGTTTTATATTTAGATAGTCATGATTAACGATATATCTTGCTTTAATTTTTGTCATGTTCAAAATTATGAAAAGATTTTTGCATTTTTTCATTGCTTTAAATAGTTATAAAAATATGCATATTAACTTTTAATGGTGGTTGAATTGGTAAGCGTTCGTGATTTGTCAACGGATTTCGCGGGTACAAATCATGTAGCGGCGTAAAACATTAGTTAAAATTTAAATCAATCAGTTTATGGAATGTATTTGACTATAATTAAATAAACATAATTTTTATATCTTATAACCAAACAACTTTTTTTTTTAATTCCACGTGTGCCACCAACGTAGAGCATATGGATCCACACAGTGCGAAGATATCCACTATGAAAGAAAAGTATATGGATCTTCGCAATGTGAAGATTATTTTTCACGAGAATCGATTGTCAAAAAATTACTCAACTCAATGATTGATTGATTTTAAAAATCCGACAGATGGGGAATCGAACCCGCATTCCCCGGATTGCAAGGCGCGCATGCTGCCAACTACGCTACCAGGGATACTAAAAACTTATTAATATCATGGAAATTGATTGTATTATAACAATTTTTAAGTTAGGTATCTCTACATTTACAAAAAATATGTCTGAGAATAAAATCGAAAAATTAAACTTTTGCATGGGACGGTTGTAAATGTCTTGATTGCGTTGGCTTTTTTACCTAAATAACAATTCATCTATCTATCAATATATCAATCCGATCTGCGCAGAAAAAAATACTGATCATCTTTGGTTTCTGCTTCTTATAATATTTTAACTATAGTACAATTTTAAACCCAAGCTCGGGAAACAAATAAGTAAGTCATTATCCTCGAAACCTTATTGAAATCATCATGAATATGATCACCAGATAAAAAATATTTTGAAGTGCAGTTTTAAAAAAAATGAAAGATTGAGTAATCAAATAATTATTGTAAAGCTTCTTACCATTTGAATAAAACTGTAACGCTACTCAAAGCTGTATTTCAATTTTTATTGACCAATAACCTTAATTTAACTACGTCAGTTCCATCTTATCACTTCATGTCTATTACCATTACGTCTGGTTTGGGTGATAACATTAGCGGATATTACTTTAAACGAGGCAATTTCTTTTTATCATTACTCCAAGGCATAAGTATTTTTAAAAAACTGAAATTAAAAAGAACAGGTGGTCATATTTTCATCATAATTAAATCAAAAATACAATAATACATGAAAAAGTTTTTACATGTTTTATGTATAATATATTTTTTATGTTTTCATAAAAAAATTGTTGAATTTTCATATTTTACTGGAAATAACAATGAACAATATATTTTTTTAAATTAGTGATTTATAATCATATTCATAATTATTTTGAAAATATCTTATAATTAAATAATATATTTATGAAAAATTCTTGTGTATACCGTTCTCAAAAATAAAAAGTGGTGACGTAAAAATGAAAAATCATTTTAGTTAATTAAGATATTTCATAAAATAGCATGTCAAATATATTTTAAGTAACTCACTAAGTGCATATTATTAATTTTAGTAATAATACATTTAATTTGTATATTTTTTAGCACGTCTGCTCCAAAAGTGCAGGACATGAATTAACGCGTTATGAAGATGTCCACACAAAAAATAAAGTAAAAGGATTTTTGCAAGTTGTATACATATCTTGATATTTTTTTTTGTGGAAATTAGTTGTCAACCAAGTATATAACCCACTGGAAAACTTATCCTAATAGTGTGGGAATGAGTGCGCTTTCCTTAGATGCCAAGTACGCATGCTAACCTCTTGGCTACTGGGAGATAAATACACTGAAATTTGTCAATAGGTGTTATAATAAAAATAGGTAAAATGTATTATATTCATTATGTCGTATAAATTAAAATTACCACATTATATTAAACCAGATTCATATGATGATATAACTAAGTAATCAGAGTTTTGAAAAAAAATGCTACTCACAATCTATTTGCATATTCAGTAGTCGCAAGTCCAGTAGGTTTCTATTATTATTACGCATAGTGAATATCAAAAATGCCTTTTAATACCATAGTGTCTTTTTTATCAACTTTTTTTTGGTCAATTTTTTGCGAAAAATTCTAGGATTTTCAAAACCATTATTGCAATAAAAAATATTAGATATTCATTGATTCGGCAAAAGCATTTATATCAAGAACTATTTTGGTGCTAGCGTCTATTATTGAAATTGGAAAAAATAATCATTTTCGTATTTCTATGGACTCATCAATCATCGTTTTGTCGTGAATTCGATTGCTTGAGACTGTGATCAATCTGTGTCATCAAAAGAAACAAAGAATTTTTCCGATGGAAAACCAAATATTCCGTAATATTCCGAGATTTTAATTTTTATTCTTACGCACTAAATTTATTTTTTACATTCTGAAAAGGTAAAGGATATTAATTTTTATTAAATCATAATTAAGATTTGACACAGCATTAAATAAATTTTGAACTTTTATTCAATCAATATTTTTTTATAATTTTTGTTAAAAAAACTTTTTGTTTAAATAAGGAAATGTTATAATTTTTTACCCATTCTTCGTATTCAACGCCAAACCACCATACAAAAATGTGATGAGTAAATATAAATATATATAATAAATGTAATATATACTTTTATCATGCCCGATCTAAAAGTGAAGCATATGGATTCTCACTGTATTGGACTTATTATGAATTAAATTTTTTAAAAAGAATTGCTTATCATCAACTCGTCCCCAAGTTTTTTTTAATTGTGCGTAACAAATGTCATAACTCAGTCACAAACCTACAAATGTCGGCATCGAAATATACGCGCTTATCTCTCAGCCACAATAAGACTTAAGTATATATAGTCAAATATAAAAATATAAAAGAAGTGTATGCAGCAAAAAAAACGGTGAAAAAAAGGCGACATTCCAAGGCAGATATCATTTACACGCTGAATCACTGAATGCAAACGTTCAGAATGCTCGTTCTCTACCTATCTGAAACGTAATGACGTCATTCAAATGAGTAATCGACGCTGCCTAACATGTATACCAACGTCATCAATATTAGAATATAATCCGGTTCTAGATTAAGAACAAAATAATTATTTCTGTTGATTGACAAATCAATTATGAAAACCTTGCAATCAGTATATTTGGAAAAAAATATATTGTATACGTACTAGCCACTTATAAAACACAAAATAAAAAGTTTAACAAAACTATACATAATTTAAATACAATTTTATTTTAATCGTCTAAAACTGTTCTAAAATGTCTGTTGTAAAATTCTTTAAAATATCTTATATTAAGTATACAGCATAATAAGTTTTTATATGTTAAGTTAAATATGGCTTATTATATAATGTGACGATAATCAGTAAAACTTAATAGTTTTAATTACATAAGTATGTTAGAAGATATTAGGTGCATGTGATATTATATAATCAAAATTAAATTTCAGGTTATTATTCCGCTCTCGTTGGGCTTTGTAGAGACACATTGCTATTATAACGGTTTTGTTGGGGTGTATAACACGTGTGATGTTAAACTTTCCCTATCGTCAAGCCAAAAATGAGTCTATCCTCGACCGCGAAGGTTTTACGGCAAGGGTCGCCAATGAATTTTCCTTACGGCCCACTACAAAACAACTTTAGATTATTTATATCATACGGTGTTTTCACCGTCCAGTTTGTTTTCGATTTTATTATTTAATCCGTTCTAAATAAACGAAATGTATCGAGTTTATATTATTCGCTCCCATGAAACTTACGTAAACATTGTTTTTGTGTGTATATTTACTATATTGTATTTTTCAACTGATATTTCACTCGATATAGTAAAGGGGCACTCAATTTTTTTTTGTGTTCTGGACAGTATTCAGAATAAAAATTTCACACAAAGTTTTGATTATTTTTATTTGGTACCATATCAAAACTAACCTAATTGCAGTATTATATGATTGAATAGGAAGTATATAAACGTGAGTATGTATGAAGCATATGTGCAGTTAGTAACCGCAACATGATTCCTTCAAAATTTTCTGTCACCTGTACAAATAGGACAACTACAGACACCTGCAGTAACTACTAGTCCTAGCACCACTGCGTGACCGACTTTGAACGTAACAGGCGTATGCAGGTAACAGGTTTATGCTTTTCATTAATTCAAACCATTTTACTCCCATAATTACCAAGTTTAATATAAAACATAATTTCAAAGCTCGATATATAACTTTTATGTGTGTGTCTTTATTAGGTGCCACAATTCGATACTGTGTAGTAGCATCTACAGAATGTATGCGTTAAATAGCTTGAATTAAGTCCAAATCGAGTATAGCTGAGCCACCCAGGGTTAATATGGATTTTTAGGCATTCAAATATAAATTAAATATTAATTTTATTTAGTTATTTTAGTATTTTTATATTCATTTGTAAAGGCGTTTTTTAAATGTGTTCCGTGGAGGAACACATTTTGAAAACGCCTCCGAAGCAATAAATTATTAATTTATTTTCCACAAAATTATCGTTTCAAACAAAGTATAAATATATTGTATTACTATTTTGAGAATTTATAATTACTTTCGAAACGAAAATTTCCGGAATACAAAAATTTTATTTTTAAAATATTCAAAATTGAGCAATTAAAAAAATTGATGTTATATTTAAAAAATATCTTTATATCACATTTTTATTAATTTCAACGTCTATTAGAGATCAAAAATTTTTCAATATTAATTATTTCCCTAAACCATTTATTTACACATATAAACAAATATATGTATTTATCCATTTTTACGAGTTGTATTGGAATATACGTACAAACAAAATGAAAATGCACCGAAGAGATTTTTTTTTATAATTTTCAATTCCCATTAGTGAATGGGATATATGCCAAAGGCTGCAACATAAATGGTGACCTCCATTTGATGTAAAAAAAACGGGTGGACTGTATAAGGGTGTTTCATCATCCCTTGCTATTATGTAATGAGACTGGCTTGTACGGGGGTAAAGAATGGGTGGCTTCAAGCAAATCACCATATGCTCAATGCAAACAGGCTTTGTGGTTTGCACACAAGCAGATTATGGTTTGAAAACCGTTGTTTAGTAAACAAAAGATTTTTAAAAATTAAATTCATTAAATATTACATTCAAATGATTAAATATTTAATTTCGATTTATTAAACATTTATTTATAAACACCTTCTTAAGGAAAACACTGAAGAAAAAACTATTATAAGAAGATTTTTTATGACGAATTCAGCAAAATTTTATTACTATTTATATTGATATTTTATAGGAAACTCATAATGAAAGCTTTTAAAGTATGTATTAATAATGTATCATTGATGTAGTTTAATTAAACTTTTTTTACATTTGTATAACTTTACTGTACATCATTATGTAACACGTAAATAATAATTTAATGTTAATTTATGCTTTGGCATAACACTTAAATGAAATATGTGCTACAAATAAAAAAAGTAAAATATCTTAAATACTAGATAGTTTAAGTTATTAATATTTTTAATTTTACGTTCATATATTTGTTTTCTTTTATAAACCTCTTGAATAATACATTTTTAATGTAATAACAATTTTAAATCAAGAAGATTTAAAAATTTTCAGTGGAAAATAAGCGGCACATTTATATTGTATTGATTAAACTAAAATATACAAATGCATGCATAACTCTATACACAATATATTTTTCTTAAATTAATTAGAATAATAAGAATATGGTTTTTAAAATACCGAAGTCTTACGCTCAATTTCACTACGGTATATTAAAAAAAATATAAGGAGGTTAAATATAAGTATATGTATATGTTCTTTTAATAAATTAAAAGTTTATACTGAAGTGACTTTTATAATTTAAAATAATGAACTAATAATAAAAAAAATTATTAAAGTACACATACAAATATCTATTTATAGTAATTAGAAAAATGTACATAAATTATTCGAATGACAAATTACGAATATTTAATAAATTTTATCCAAGATACAATGCTTATTTATATGATCCAAATGAAATATGATACCTGATTGTTCAAAGCAAAATATTCATTTATTTTTTGTGTTTTTGTGTTTTTGTAAGCTTATAAAATGTATTCATTAGTACAAAAAAAAAATACATAAATGTGATATATATAAAATCACCTAAATAGCTTGTTTATTTTTACTGTGACATATATTTCATTCCGATAATTTTTCAAATTGTGTTGATATTCTACTGTATAGTATTGTAAAGAGTGTAAACATCATTTATCAATCAATGTGTTTCACTATGTCTCCCTGGTAGCGTAGTTGGTAGCGTGCGTGCCTAGTAATGCGGATAATGCGGTTCGATTCGCCATCTGTCGGATTTTAAAAATCCGAAAATGTAGTACCGAGTGTTTGTATGACAAATAATTCTCGTGAAAAATAGTCTGTCAAGACGGCTTTATATTGCGAAGATCCATATACTCCACTTTAAGAGCGAACATGGTGTAAAAAAAAATTAAAAAGAAAACTGTATTTTATCTTAATTTATAATTATTTTTTTATTTTTTCGACAAAATGTATTCAATGTAAAAAAATATGCGGTTGAGAATGAAACTTATTTGGATATCAAATCCACCCAATTGTGAATTCTATGGAGTATTTTCATGACAGGAGCCTTCTTCAAAAGGTTCATAAAACAAGCACAATCGCTGGAAACCCCACTTGGTTTCCTGTTACGGGCCCACTTATGTTTGTAGGGCAGTTGAGTGTTTGAAATGGCTTTATACACCGTATCCTAGTTTCATTTTGACAAGCTTTGTATGGAATGCATTGATAAGTTAGATCATCATCACTCTTTACTTTTGTTCTACTACATTGTAGCGATATTTTATTTGTACGTTGGTTTTTTGCATTCATGCATAAATATTTTAACCATCGCGTTTTAGAATAATAAGATAAATATACCATTTTTAGATACTGAAACAATTGAAATGAATATTAATTAACATACCATAATTATAAGACCTATATTTGAAAATTAATTTTATGAAATTGATCATATTTTTCACCAGGTATTCTTTTTTAGTATTTTCAAGTACATATCGACTGGAGAAAAGAAAAAGAATGGAAACCAGGTGTGTTTTATTTACTCGATACAAGTTATTTAATAAAAAAAAATATAAAATTTATGTGATAGAAGTCATTTTTCCTAGTCGCAAATTTCATTGCCATCTTTTTTTAACCTTGAAAGCTAAATTTAGACACTAATTTGGCATTTGTAGATTACATCATTTTGATGGAACGTGTATTAGGCTGCATAATTGTTTTTGTAAAATACATGCTATTTTGTAGACTTGTGTCTTTTTTTCCATATTCGAAATAAGCAATATAAAAATAGGCTGTTAATAATCGAATGCAGTTTGATATATCTTGATGAAACTGGTGATTGTACTGTATATTGTAAAAATTATAATAAAAGTTATATAGTGCCATTGGTGGTAAGTCGTCTCTTCCGTATCTGCTGGGTTTTTAAAAATACGAAAATGCAGGATTGTATGCCCATTGGTTTGAGCATTTTTTTGACCACAATTTCTCATAAAAAATAATCTGTCAAGACATGTCTTTATATTGCGGAGATCTATATACTTTTGGAGCGAATATGGTGAAAAAATTGTAGCAAAATATTGAAACTCGGAAAACAATGAATGACTTATAAATACACAGTTTTCACTTTATAGATAGTGCTAACTGAATTTTTATCAAACCTATTTGAGTTGTATATGAGGTTAGTATAATTATTTAGCATATTATGTATTCAATTTAAAATGATAATAAAAACTATTTATTAATATTCGAGGTATTTTTTTAGTTAAACGACGTAACCGTAAGGGGTAAATTTGATTAACAATTATATATATTATATTAATTATAATTATATTGATATATATATATATATATATATTATACAATGCTTTCTCACAAATTTAAGCATATGAATCTTTGCAGCGTGAAGAATCCACTCCGAAAGTGGAGTATATGGATCTCCGCAGTGTGAAAACGTTTGTTAGACGGATTTTAAAAATCTGACAGATGGAGAATCGAAACCCACATTCCCCGGATTGCTAAGCGCGTGTACAACCAACTACTAGGGAGACAATTACATAATATATTACTGAGCTAAAATTGCATAAGCAAATTTATATCTCTATTTTCTTTATTTCAATAACTATTTCATAGGTTCTCACATTGATTATTTTATTTGAAATACATAACCGGAAAAAAAACTTCCATGCGGCTTAGTCACGTACATATACCTTAACTCTAAAATGGCGTTACGATCCGTTAAGATAAAAATGAAAATTAAAGCCATTTTGCCGCACAAAAACGAGAGGAAAGGGGATGTAACCCACCCTCTTAGCGGCATGATAAGGATCTACATGGAAATAAATAATTGAAACAACCCCGGGGCGAACGCCGATAATATCTGCGGCCGTGCAAAAAATACCTAAGCTTTCTTTATTTTTTTTTCATTTTTTTTGTATTGTATTGGATTCGACAAAAATAAATCATACCTCAAGGTTTGTTGTATTTATATTATTATGTCCTGAAATCTTGATGCTGAAATTGATATCTGAATGTGTATTTATTTTTTATTGTTTTCTGGAGACGCCCGCTTGATTTTTTTACAATGTTTTAGAAACAGCTATTATTTGAAGAACATTATTATTTCCTTAATTATTACGATAAATACAAAACAGTAAACATGCTTTTTTAACAACATGCACATACATCTACTAAACTATATATATTATGATACTTTGTTATTCGTATTAAAATTTATTTCACCTAATTAACCGAGTATAAAATATTGTATAAATACTATATAAAAAGTACAGTTTTTTTATAAAATAAAAAATCCATTTTCGTGAATCGGAAATTTATGATGTAAAAATTGTAATGAATTATTGTTAAATGTTTTCATACTTTGGTTGATATAAATTAATTTCATAAGATATCTATTTTTTTATCCACTTTAAAAACGTTGATATTATTTGATTCTTAAAATAATAAATAGCGGTAAAACTTCTTATATCTTCTTATTCCAGATCCGCTCTTTAAGTGGTGCATATGGACACCACGTGCCGCCATCAATAATCCATGTCGCCCGCCAGTATTTTTGCGTCCTCTCAGGTCAAGCCTGCATCCCGTAGCTCCGCCGAGTACATTCTATAGATAGTATATATCAAGACGACCGGTTGACTTGAAGAATGTTCAGGTCATGTTATGACCCTTGAGGCATCCGCAATATGTGGTTGAGTCAGATCCAATGTTGCAGCTTCAATTTGTCATTGATAAATGGCTGCATGGTCTATTCTCTTTTCTCATCACCAACACTAAAACAGTGACATAAACAAATTTTATTGTAAAAATCATGATCATATTAAAAAGTTTCCTCTAAAAAATATCTTATAATAATTTCTTTAAATTATTTGTGACATCCAAAGATTTCAAAATGTCTTACGTGGCCTTTGAAAATTTACCTGAAAAATGTACACCCGCTTCTTCAGTCGTTTAATACAAACAATTTACTGTTATTTTCAGTACGCAAAGTTTCCATAGCACAAAGCTTCGTGTCTACCTTGGGTATAATTATTGTGCATGCTTAAATGAATTTATCCATTTTATTTATAGAATATAAATAAATATTTTTTCGGATTATCATATACTGAAAATGGTTTTTAGCTTAACTATAGCCGGATGATTTTGTTTACGTAAACTTATGAAGCATGTAATCTATTTTGTGTAAAATTCAACGAAGGCACTCTAAGCAATAGAATACATTGGTACCTCCCACAAAATGTCCTAAGTAAAATGCTAGTTTGTTTATTGTATTATTGGGACATAATATTTTTTTTGCACTCTTCGATTTCTTTTTTCGAATTTTTGTTCGTCAACATATTTTCTCAGCCTTCAAATAATATAATTGAAAAAGCTTCCAAAATATCTTTTCGCATCACCGCAAACAACTTGTCCATAGACAGAATGGAATAAATGCAAACCGTATTTATGCTTGAAAGAAAACAACGTCGTATTGGAAAAATTGAAATGAAGATTTTCCTAAAGCTTTTCGATTTGATTTGTTGTGATTGAGAAAGCGGTCGCTCGGTTAGAGACAACTCGAATCGTATTAGAGGAAACTAAAAGAAGAAAAAATGAACATAGGAAATTGATGCCCTAAGAAGTTGATATTGCTTTTCCGAAGGTTGACATAAAGATAAATTTAGTTTTTTTATCTTTCTCAAAAAAGAACAAGGTCCTTTTGAACAAATTAAATAACGCATATTTCTTAATTAATCGCAATAATTTTTCTAAAATGAAATATTTTAAATTTATGTTTAAATTATTTGAATCAAAACCTCTTTTTATTGTATCATAAAAATATTTCTCTTGCTGATTCAAAGTTGTATAAATATAGTCCACCAGTTTATCTATTGTTTTAAATGATTATAAATCAACATAGTGGTATTTTTTAAAGTAAATTATTTAACAAGAATTTATTTTTTATTTCGAGCTCTTTTTAAATAAATATTATACAATTTACGAATTCCATATATTTTTAAAAAATATTTACAAATACAATATATGTAAAAAAATACATCTCTTCCCCCTTTTGATGTTATTATTTAAGGTTTCGAAAACACCTTATATACATATAATCGATACGTTTGAGAAATAATTGTTCATTTGATTTGACTAAAGTAGTCTCAATAATCGCTCAAAGAAGGGCTGAAAAAAAAAAAATTTAACATAAAAATTTATGTTTAAATAAACATTTAGTAAATAAATGATACCCATTATTATTATTTTAACTTAAAATCATAAATAAATATCTAATTGAAATAAAATCCTCATTTATAATTAAAATGTTTAACATCTGCTAAAAGAAACCTTATATTAAACAAGTGTACAATAATTATCAAAGACCATCTAAAATAATTCGCTCATTGGCTCCAATAAAATCATAACTCAATGTTATTTTTTGCTTTATTCATGCAATTCTTTATGTATTTAACTCTTTACGGAAAAATTTTAAGGTTTTTTTTAATTATACTTAACTCAACTATAACACTGTAAAGTTTTATTTTTAAAATATTTTAATGATATTACTAACATTAAAAAAATAGTGCCTATTTAAATTTTTACGGTTTAAATTATAAACTTTGATTTACTTAGTAATCTTGTCAATGCATTGCAACTAAGTAATGAGTTCATTATTGTATGATCTGTATTTTATCTAATACTTATTGATATTATGGAAGTTTGGTAAAAAAAAGCATTCATTTCGTTTAATAACATCATAAAAAGAAGAGCATAAAATAATACGTAGCTAAATAAATGCTAACATATTACGCCGAGAGCAAATTATGACATTAACACCATATTCGTGATATAGTTGCGCCGAGGGCAAAAATGACATAAAGTATGATATTAAAATAAATTTCAACGACCCAGTTCACAGGAGGCTGCTCTTCGACTTAGATGGATGTAGGCGGACGTGCGTTATCTCATTAGCTTCAACATCCGAGTGGAGGGCTCACTGCAAAAGTCCACGCCACTGTCGTGTTCGCGACTCACTTAACGCATGCATGGAATAACAAGTAACGTGCGATATCTTTTTACAAAGGTATATATGAGACTTACATTGAACCGTACGTGATATTTTCTAAATAAATACATCAGTAACATGACAATCTTATAATTGAGTATTAATTACATCTAATATATTATATTTACACATTACAAATTAATTTTATATTTAAATAATAATATTCATTTAGTAAATATTTAAAACTATATATTTACAATCGTACTACTTTACTTACATATTTGTGGCGTGGAAAATTTTCTCGAAATAATTGTTGAATCATTGTTCAGCATTCAGAAGCAAAAAGTTTAGTCTTTTTGAGTAAAAAATCAATAACATTTTTCAATAATAGATGAAGATAAATTTAATTTAATTTAAATTTATAATTTATATGAATCATCATTCATTACCGCGATTTCACGGCGTCTTCAAACTGTTTATACAATACATAAACGATATTCTGTTGTACACACTGATGACAGAATTAAGGTATTTTCTAACGAATATTGAATAAGCTTTTTGTTTACAACAGTACAACATCAATAAGTATAACATTAAAACTGAAATAAAAGAAAAAAAATTCTAAGCGACCTTATTAAAAATAAGCCCCTATGTATGACTAAATAAATAAATTGCTACCATCACTACCACAACAATATTTTGATGTTTCAAATTAATATCAAAATTTTAATATTTTTAATCCTCCGCTCGTAGAGAGTGCAGCTGCCACAGTGCTGACGAGCTATCCTGAACTATTATTTTATATAATTGATATTTTTGACTGATGGTGCTTGATGGGAATTGATTTTAAATTTTAAATTATTTAAAACTGGTAAACTTCCATATCATATTACAAACACACATAAAATGTCATGTCTCCTCGATAGCGTTGAGGCTAGCATACGTGAATAGCAATCTAGGGAATGCGAGTTCGATTTATTTATCTGTTGAATTTTTAGTAATCCAAAAATGCAGGACTGGATTGAGTTACTGGGTTGAGTAGCCATCTGACAAACAATTATTTTGAAAAATAATCTGCCAAGACGTTTACATATTACGTAGATCCATTTAATTCACTTTGTGAACGAACATGAAATAAAAAAAATATTGAATTTGTGGTCAGCTGAAACTACATCAAGAACTATTAGTAGACGGATCATTTACATATAAAACAATACGTATTAAACGTATACATAATTAACTGCCAACACAGCAGTCTATCATCACGTTAAAATAAATATAAGTATCAATGACAGTTGTGCATGTTTTGCATTTGTGTATATTTTTTAAATTAAATAAATACATATGTTACGTTGAAAAATAGTTAAAATAAAAATACGACTTTTACGTTTACCCTGTTTTGCCGGATGCTAATCCAATTAACGTGATGTGAGCCATTACTAAAAATTATACTCATTAAAATTTCACGTTCAGTATTACTGCGTGATAAGGGATGAATCTGTATTGGTCTCTAACCAAATGTTATATGGTTATATGTCACCTGATATCATTATTCTTAGTCTGACATGGGCCTATTATAACTTTAATTGCCATACGAGACTTTTCACGAACTCTCCGCGATATATTATGACCGAGCTTCGAGTTCAAAATAATTTAACTAATACACTCCATAAGTAAGTTTTTATGTGAAATGATTAACTTCTAACGAGTGGGAAATTCAAAACTTTCAAACTAAATAAAACTCAATATTTAATTTAAAATGTGAAATTTGAATTTATAATAAAATAAAACATACCGAAACTAAAATATACCCTTCTCTTTAAGGTTTTATTGAATCTATTATTCAAATTAAATATTTATAGCTTAAAATACTTAATTTCTAAATTATTTTTCACATTTTTTATCGCCCTTATTCCTACAAAAGTGGATGTCTATAGCAAAATTACGTATTTAGACAAGACGGTTTTTTTTTAATTTAACATTTTAAGCCATTCGTAGATGTGCAATTCAATTTTGCAATTTCCGAAACCAAAATGCACACAAAATTTTCAACCACCGGAAAAAAACTTTGATTTATAATAATTTGTATAGCAAGTATAATATTACATTTTATTTAATACAGTCTATCTTTGTATATATATGATTAAAATAACTATTATAATAGGTATGACGTTTAGATTACAGCTGGAAATTAAATTAATGACAATGGTATGATTATATACTGTGTTTCAGATAAATGTGAAAAAATAGTCAATTATTCTTTTTTTCTCGAATGTTTGGAATAAATTTGTTTGAAATATTAAACCAATTACTTAAAAAAATACTGTTATTTCAATTTAATTATTGATTTGGCTCGCCACCTCTGCAATACAAAGAAAATATCATGTTACTAGTTCATTAAATTTATTCTCCAGTCACCCTCAATATAGATATCACAGATAACGATGCCAAATTACCGAACGTTTTTAAAAAATGATTATGTTTCTGATTTTTACTTCAATTGACCGTAATTTTCTAACTGATTATAATTATTATAATTTTAAAATAAATTGACTGTTACGTAAATCTTTAAGTGACAGGTATAATAAAACCTTACGTATGAATTTAAAATTAAGCATTGTTTGTTCTAAATGTGAGTATATGGATCTCAAAAATGTATATACTTAAAATAACAGTTTCGTTTTCATGAGGCTAACCCTTCTTAAAGCTCAAAGCAATGGTCATGTCCTGAATTTTTACTTTAACATCTCACAATCCCCGGCACCATTGCTCTTTTTATGTTTTTAAGATAAATTTATAGGGCAAAAATAAAATTAATTTTACTGTGCATTCAACATAGATTTTTTCAAAAGTTCTACCCATGACACTTACTCCATGACACTTAAGCTCAAACTTCAGTTAAATGTGTTTTTAAATGTGGACACCCTATATTAAGGCGTCCGTTTTTTTCCTTAAAGGACAAAAAAGCTTTCTTGTTAGTTATATATATAGAAAGCAGAAAATAGCACATCATTCTAAAATATTCAGTAGCTCTCAGTAAAACTGCCATTTATCCGAATTACATTCAATCCTTTTTTGAGTTTTCCGTAAACGGAAATAAATTGAAAACACTTTTTGGGTCAGCAAAAAAGTGTTAAATTATCTCCGCTACAAAATGGCCGACTTGCCCTTAGGTCACCCTTTTTCCGACAGAGATTAGTTTTATTAATGATTGCATTGAGTGACGCTCGGAGGTCTCACTCGGTCATCTGGATTTTGAGAACACTTTCCCAAAATACACACCACCATAATAATAATAAACTCCAATAATTAAAACAATTGTTATTGTCAGGTGCTTATTTAAGATGTTTTATAAAATAAATTTCAAGCAATTGCTCAATATTATGAGCATCTAGTCTTGCAATTTTGATTTTTTTTAAATCTAGTCTGTATGAGAACCTAACCTACAATTGCCAGATATGAAGCATGTACGCTGACTTCACCGATATCGGTAGAACTGCGAGTACAAAAAGACTTCAAATAAATATTTCATTTCTATATTACTACGAAATACAATCATAACTTGAAAATACTATTGATTCTTTCCATGGACTATATGTTTGAAATAAAAATATTTATAAGCATGACAATTCAATCACTAAATCCTGACTGACAGTTACGTATTCATCCATTAATTTTAAACCTCTGTGTTGACATCAAATTTAATACAACAATAAGCAATGATTCCAATCATTCAACAAATACTTCAAGTATTTTTTCTTCTGCAGCCTCCTTCTATTTGGACATCCTTACTGGAGAAAATTTTTTAAATGTTATTTCAATGATATCAACCATGATTATTATATAGTAATCTTATTTTTCGTATGATATTTGCTACAAAAGTAGAGCACATGATTTTTCGTGTTGTAAAAATGTCGATCCCAGAAGTAAATGGATTAAAGGGGAAACTTGTAGTTTTTAAGAGGAATTGGTTATTGGCCAATTATTAAACTCACTGTACATTCAGTTCTAAAGCTTTTGCTTAAAATATTCTCACAATATATGATATTTCAACTTGTAATTTTCAACTTTAAAGCGTTTAACTGAAGGAGGGCTATTTATAGCAGTTTATATATGTATATTTATGTCTTTTTCAAAGATTATCATATTTTCCATTAAAATTGAACAAAAACATGCTTGCTATAAAATGGCCATAAAACGTTTTTAATTGATATTTTTTATCAACCATCTAGGTTTGATAACAAAAGTGAAGTTTTTATTGCCTCAATTTTATGACGAGACTTTGAAAACAGCTGTTCTTTAAAGCCGAATTTAGCTCCATACATGCTCAAAAGATCTTTCCTTAATAATCCCCTCAACTGTCGCTGCAAGTTGCGTAAATCGACTTTCACATCCCCGTATAGAATACAGTGTATATCAATGTGTGGGTATCCAACGTTTACATGTGTGTGTATCTTTATGCGTGTTTTCGTGGGTGTCGCTTCATGTGTATATTGCTATACGTCCTTTATGAAATTCAGGATAATTCGTCATCGAAATATTAAAATTAATTTAGAAACTATAATATATGTTATCATCATGTTATGTTGTCGTTTGCTTCCCCGGCAGCCAATTGGTTATTATTTAGGCTTTGAAACCACGGATAGCGAGCTTAAATCCCCCAGCTGGTTGATTAAAAAAAATATGCTGCAAAACTGGATACCCAATAAATTGAATCAATGGCCAATAAACAATTCTTGCGAATAAAACTCTGTCTGAGAAGACACGTCTTCATATTACGGTGATCTATATAATCCATTTTTGAAATAAACATCCATTTGCTCCACCTTCACAGTGAGAATTATCAGCACTAAAATGATTCATTCAATTGAAATAACGCTTTATTTTATTTCTGAAATACAAATAAATAAATAGCCCAAATCGATAATTAAACAATATTTATTTAAATTTCAAATTTGGAAGAAATCTTATTTTCTTTTCAAATCTTATCTTGAGAGGTTTTTTAAATACAAGAATAAGGATCAGTCCACTTTCCTCAATATATATAACATTAAGACCTGCATTTTTTACTATCTAAAACCCCTCTGACGTAACCCATAGTTACCATTTTTGAAACACGTGGGTTTACCAGTTGGCCACCAGGATATCAAAAATTAGCGAATTTTTAATTATCCAACATGTGTAAAAAAAACTTTTATTTTCAGTGGGAAAATTGTTTTTAAATGTATTTTGTGACTGTATTTCTGAATATAGTAAATCTCATCGTATTTATATCAAACTATATGTGTGTGTGTGTTCTCGTTAAATTTCCACAGAAATCTCTTGAAGCCATAAAGAATTTTGAAGGCTTAACTATCATTGAAGATCGTAAAAACCACATATTATTATAAGAATAAAATGTTTCTGTCAGACAATTTATGTAATCATTACATTAATTTAACAGTTCGAGTATTAATTGTAATGCCAATATTAAACATAATACTCAAATAATTAAAAATCATTTTTGAATTAAAAAAAAACGTAAAAAAATCTGTACTGTTTTTTTCTGGTACGTAACACACTTTGAAATCGAAATTAAAAAAGAATAATGTTAACCGAATCGGCAAGTTGCAAGACCCGCTCTGACCAATTTTTGAATAAAAACCGTTAAGAATGCAGTTCAGTGCTCTATCGTAAAAGCTACCGATGTTTCTAATTGGGAGTTGCAAAGTTCACCCTGTTTCGTCAAAAATTCAAAATGAATATTGAGGCGATCTGCAAAATCC
>JAGVSQ010004408.1:0-19495 GCA_022683975.1 Rhyacophila evoluta
GGCTATAAGTAACACCGATACAATTCATCTCCGATCGTTAAGAGCTAGTTCTGGAATAATATTTATAACAGATTTATTTTATCAAAAATTATAATGAATGCTTCTTTGCCATCAATTTATAGCTGAATTTCTTGTAGTAAATAAAAACAAGACTGCCTGCAATGCATGAAATAGTGAAAATTAAGTTTGTCAGTTTACAACCAACACCGAAAATTATTTTTGGGAAACTTAACCCCTTCAGTGCTTATGACGTACATATCCGCGAGGCATAGTGCGAAACACAGTGCACATGACGAATACATCCGCCTTCTTCTTACGAATATATCACTTTTTGGATATGCCGAATATAACTGCGGTTATTTCTAAACGGTTTTAAGTGCCATCTGTGAATGTATTACTTCACAGTTTAGTAGTACTCAAGTAACTGTCATTGTGTTGCTGAGTGTTCGCTCTATAGCATGACCATAAAGAGGTTGACAAAACAAAAACAAATTTTGGAACAGAAAATAACACAGTTTTGTATATTGATAGTTTTTATTTGAGCTTAACTATCCTTACAAGTAATTAGAAAGACATTACTATTCTTTCTCTCGGATATACATATTTGAAAACTATAAAATAGAGCTATACATTTAACATTTGTTGTTAAAGTTGTAGGTAAACATATAATTCACACTATAATTCGGGACTTTGGATGCCCCCATCATATTGATGTAAAAATATATGCAGATACAAAGACGATTATCCAACATTAACAAAATACCTTTTAGAATTTGAATATTAGTTTTCTGATTTTAGTTTTACATGCCAATCCCATAAAAGAATTGCTGAATTAATTTTTTTTAAACATATAATAGTAAGTTATATTATAAATATTCATAATTTTGCCCAGCATATTATATTATCCAAAAAGATTTTGTAAAAAAAAAAGGTGCCCCCACACCAGAAGCGTTGAAAAAAGCTAGTTGACATATAAATGAAACTTTCTAAAAACACAACTGAAATAGTAACTATTGATTAAGAATACAAAAAAATAAATTATCAATCTATTTCGACTTGAGAATTGAAATAATAATGCATCCAAGAGATGTAGCAAATAATCAGCCATAATGTCATGCGCTACGTCCAGCGGGAACAAGGCGGCAATACAACAACCAACAAGGAATGGGCATCCATTAGATTAGGTTGATTTACACCAAGGCCACCCCCCACCTGTAAAAATAAAAAATCTTGAATAACTGGAAGTAAGAAAAAAAAAGTTTATAAATAAAAAATTCTAGCAAGTACATCTCTAGATAATATGAGCTCAGTTAAGAAAGCAGCCATGCTATTGTATCATTAGCATCAAACGGTAATTAATATCATCATTGGCTCATATTGCTTCCAATACAAACAGTATTTTAAATTTTGAAACTAGTGCTTTTAATAAATTATTCCACATACATCTGTGTAAAAAAATCAAAATCTCATCACTGGGATTAACTTACATTCTTGAGGCAAAACAGGATAAGTGAAATTCTCATCAAAATATAGTTGTTGGGACTTCTGCAAAACCAAAAATAATAAGGTTTAAATAAAAATTATAAACAGAGAGCAAACAAGATGACTAGAGAATAATCAGAAAATAAAATACAGCCATAAAATCTTATCATTTATATCAAACGGTAATTAAAATCATCACTTTAATCCAATGGTTTCCAACTTTTTATCTATTGTACCTCCCTAAAAAAAGAAATCTTTTTGTGCCACGCTATCGTGTATTTTTTTAGTAGATATAGTGATATCCATTCTTTTTATTTTTTTTCAAATATTTGAAATTTTGGCGCCTTGGAGGTTGGAAACCCCTATTTTAATCAAATATATATAATAAATATTCAACGTTGGTTTTTGACACTTACTATTCACAGTGAGTGATTCAGTCAGTGAGTAGATTGCGCCACTCCTGCAAGCTTCGGGTCAGGCATCGACATTTTTAATCCTGCAAGAAGAAAAACAATTTAATATGATGTACACACACATGTAAAATACAATTTAGATAACCAGCCACATCAGAGCGCTGTGGGTATGAAATGATTGTCTTCAGCACGAAAGTCGGAAACATAATTTCATTTATCATCATAGTTATCTACATCAATATTTCCAAACATAAAACAAAGAAGTCATTGAAAGATCTTGTGAACTTATTTTCAAAAATAAGAAACCTAGTTTTATTTTTTAATTTAAATGGATATGGATGTCTCCTACATAAAAACATTCTCATAATGCAATATCTGAAACCATTCAAAAATACATAATGAAGCATACATAGTTTCAAGGAGAGTAAATATTATAAAATGCCTATAAGACTGTAAAAGACAACAATTCCCTCTTACCTTCAAAAATTGTCATTTCCAGTTCATAGGGGATGATGGTTCGATTGAAAACAGTCCCACATTTTTAAGCACAGGGTGCTATGGTACAGTTTTTCACAGCCCTTTCAGTGGCAGCATGCTTCTCCCATCATTCAAAAAAGGGTAATTTGAAGCAGAAAATGGAATTCATTTTTAAAAATCCATGTGAAACATGCAATACATTAAAATTGATAAAGATATTATTCAGAGCGCTGTGGGTATGAAAGTGTTGTCTTCAGCACAAAGGTCGGAAAAAAACATTTCTTTATCATCATTGTAATAAAATTTAATTTGACATGACTGTCTCTCCCGGATATTCAGTGATATTTGATTACACATGAACCTCCTTCAAAATGGTTAAGATTTTGCATTGTCAATGAATTGTGGCATATTTTTTCACATTTCCCAGATATTTTTTGTCCCTGGGATTTAAAATTATAGCTTATCATAAAGATTCTCATTTAATTGAAAAATGTGTAGAAACTAACCTTTCGAACTTCAGCACTGGCAAAGCGACACCAATCTGCGGCAAACGATTGAATCCATTCTGTCGTTAATTCAACTGTTGGAGAAATGACATAAGTTAATAACTAGAAAAAATAACTAATGTATTCAATAAATTCATGGTTATTTCAGAATACTTTCATCAGCATCATACATATGACGGGAAAAGAAGACATAATTTAGTAAATAGATATCATCACATTTCATATATTGACTAAGAGTATTTAAGTAATAACAATAGTGTGGAAAAAAATCTATTAAACACCATTGAGAATCTTAATTGCAGTGATAAGAAACCTTAACATCAGAAACATTCACAAATTGATGTAACTAAATATATATATTGTAAAAATAAAAGATATGCATACAGTTAAATCCATTTGTCTTTTCCATAGAACTCCTCAGCCAACAGCAGGGATCTGAAAAATCATGAAATATTATTAGTTAATCGTCTTGAAATATAAGATTACAACAAGACAATGTTAATGCATAATTTTTAACTGAGACAAGACAACCTAAGATACTAGTGAAATCCAATTTAAATAATCCTAAACTTGAACGATTGTTATTATACTAAAAATGTACAGAGTAGTAAATAGCAACATATGGCTGCATTTAAAAGCAATATGGATATTATAATGTGATGATGAATATCTCACTTCATCTTCCAAACAATGTTATAAACTATACTAGCTCCAAATGTGGAGCATATAAACCTTAACGTGAAGATTTATTTACCAAGTTATCATTCTTCATAGGGGTTGGTTGGCAGTCAAATACTTGACCGTACAGGCAACAATAATAACATTTTTCACATCATATGTAATAATTTGTGTTCAATGTCTTTTGCCTATTGATATTGATGCTTAAGATGTCAACACAAGAGGAAAAGGTTTAGTCATTAAATATAGTAAGAGATTGTTTTATCCTTTCAATATTTCAGACTGCGATATTAATGTGAAACTAAATTAGCGTCAACAGAAAAGGGAACTGCCAATTCTTCAATTTCACTTATTTATAAAGCGCTTTGGACTCGCTTGCAGCTTATTAGTAAAATAATATGGATCAGATGATCCATACTATAATACTAAGTACACTGGTGGAAGGATAATTTTATCCTTCAGATATGTTAACCTGATCAAGAAATTCAGCGATCCATACACCTTAATCGGGTAATTCAAATTTCATTATGTATACCATTGTATATGTATACATATCAATATATCAAAACGTCAAAAAAAAAGTGCATCATCTTGTGAAAATACTTGAAATAAATTCTGTATCAGAATATTATACACAACAATTCATTACTATATCATAAATCCGCAATAGGAGACTGGAGCAGTAACGCCTTTTTAACCAAAAATAATCAATATGGTTAACTAAAATTATAACAATGGCACATCTAATATGCATCTAAAGCTGGACGAACATCCCCTTACAAGGTCATTACAGAACTATATTGAATTACATATAAAATTACCCACTCAGGATCGCCTGGGGATTCCTATACCAACAGATAATAATAATAATAAAAGAATATCAGTACAGCTTGACTATTAAGGATGCATATGAAGCTTGGCACTGCACTGCTGTGTCACCTAAGAGTACGTTGGCAAAATGTGAAATCCTTGAGATCTTAATAAATGCCACCCACCCCACAGGGTGTAGCAGTCATACAATACACACTTTGAATTCATTGCTTTAAAAGGGCAAAATCACAAGTTACAGATAAAACTGCAATAAATAAACAATTAAACATGATGGCCTAAGTAACTGAGTTATAACCAACCATTGTCTTGTTTGTAAATCTTGAAAAATTATTTAATTGTTAACAAGGAATGTTGCATTTATTACAAATTACATAAACATAAAATTAAATGGTTATAAAAAGGATTTTTTTTAAGTTAGACTTGTACAAACAATCTGCAAACATTTGGCTAGAGAAAATTATAATTTTAGTTCACAGCTGTATTCATAATAGTTCGGTTATTTCTGTGAACTTTAAATAATTTTCGATAAACACTTGAGATGTTTTCAGAATCATTTCAACCAAAAACAAGTTTTCTAGACAGATTTCACTTTACTTATATACTCGTCTCCCAACTTCCAGATGCACGCTTAAAAAGACCAAGCAGTACTTCAACCACCGAATACACCAACCAGAATTCAAGGAGTGAGTGCCATTTCAAACAAACTATGTCAACTTTTAACAATATAAATAATGCACACTCTATGAGCGAGTATCATAGATGCGGACAAAGAAAAGATAAAAAATACTAATTTAAGGTAAATATAATGTTTAATGCATATCTTATACTCATCCGCTTTAAAATATATTTTGTCAACATAGTATAATCATAGGAAAGGCAATTCACTGTAATATTATTCATAATAATTCTATAAATCCAATAGCAGAACGAGTTGGTCTAATTAAATAAATTTCCTCCGAATCACGATCAAGTCAATTGCAATTAATTTCAAAATGGACATAATTTAATGACCGAGCACTACCAGCTCTTGATAACAGAAAAATGGTAAATACAATGAAGAAAACACTGAATAGATAATATTGATTCTCCAGAACGTTATTCTATTGTTATACAATAAATTATTTCACTCACCTATTGCTCGACAGAACTCCACATAGTGATAGCGAATAAGCTATGTGAAGTATTTACTCCACAGGTGGCTCAATTTTCTTCAAGGGTGGCAGCCAACGGCCAAACAAATGGCTTTAAGTGTGCATGGTACACATTTATTAGTAAGAAAAATTCATTTTTGGTGATATCGGCCCATCAGCCACAAACTACAAC
Organism: Rhyacophila evoluta; assembly: GCA_022683975.1. Classification (NCBI taxonomy): domain Eukaryota; kingdom Metazoa; phylum Arthropoda; class Insecta; order Trichoptera; family Rhyacophilidae; genus Rhyacophila; species Rhyacophila evoluta. The sequence goes on from JAGVSQ010004408.1 coordinate 5,711, forward strand.
TATAAAACCAAAATACTGCTCATCATTCAGAATTCAATCATTTCATTCAGTAATAGCATCTCATGTCATTCACATCATATCTACCTCTGCATGGAATATATCGACTATTCCCAATGTGAATTGCTAGTATAAATAATTTTTATGCCGCCTGTCAAGTATTAAAACTATCTGTAAATTTTCCGGAGTATTCTCGATACATAAAATGGAGATAATTGAGCTCAACATGAATCTTGAATCATTCACACTAACATCTTTAATCACTCTCAGCTTTTATTCACATAATAGTAAAGATAGGGAAATATTGCCAAAATAGACATACCCTGTTGTAACGATTTCATTGAAGCTTCAACTACAATTCCCAGTACAAATGGTAACTGGTTATTGCATGAAAGATACTCTGCAGTCACATAAAGGTTTATCCAGTTTGGACAAAATAAAAACCTATTGCCCTCTCTAGATTAAAGTGCACCACTTAGTTTATAATACAAGCCAGCAGAGGCTAGAGAAAAACACAAGTCACACAAAATAACAATTTATATAAAACTTCATGGTACATCCTCATGTGCAATAAATTTGATACACAGAACCATTCATCATTCAGTGGGCTCAAATAATCTGTAGAAAATGATGTGAATTTTGTGCAAATCAATCGTCAGCAGCCACAGTAGTCAATTAAAAAAACATGAATTAATGAGCTTTCATCAGGTAGTTCAGTTTGCATAATATAAAATTCTGCAGATGGCAATAAGGGTCACAGCTTCAAAAGACAACAACCTTAATTGTGAAATTTTCATGATGAAGCGACATGTAGCAACCAGACAGATAAAACAGTACACCCCTACTCTCTTTAAATGGTGCTAAACAAGACCTTTTGTTTAAATCCAGTAAACATGAAAAAATTAAAAAGAGAAAAATTACAAAAGGCTATGGATATCATAAGTGATGAAAATGAAGTTGTACCAAATGTGTGCAAACGGGTTCGTCTGTTGGCTGACTGTTAGGATTTTTAAAACACAATATTTTATTTTATTTTTTGACCACTGATTTTTATGCAAAGAAAACCACCATTATTTTTAATTGGTGTACTTTTCCCACATGGTATTGCGTGGAGTGTATCCTACATGTATAGAGTCCCGGTGTACTTGAATATTAGCCATGAGAAAAAAGTGATGACAGATCCCGAGGTATGCCAAGTACTTGTTTAATAATAGCGCAATTAATATGGTCGATTCCATAGTAGCGGCTTAACATAAACGAATTTTACAGTGAACCATCTATTTTCGCAGGTGAATTAAATTATTTCATGGTATTGGTGATACTAAAATTATTCTCGCCATCTGAGATGAGTGCAAGATAAAAGCAAATCTACAAATAAAGAAATTGCAACTTGTCATCAAATTTACTTATACAAAATTTGTGTAGATTTACTACTCTCAAATTAACTGAAATCATAATCGACAGCAGGTAGGAAATAATTATGTTAATCTGAAAATATAAAAATTGTACATTCAAATAATAACTGGATCCTTAGGATACAGGGTATAAAAATTATAAATTCAATAAATCAAAATGTAATTAATTAATACTATCACTTGAATTTAAAATTTGATGTACTTACTGTTGGAGAAAAAAAAATTGTCAATCAAGTATTATATGGACAAAAGGATAAATTGAGGGATATATTTCCAAAGTGAAATTATTCCAATGGCAAAATTTTAAGATTTAGAAAATGTATTTCTTCCTTGATAAGCACCATACAGCAAGAAAACCAGTAGAAAAGTATGGAAATCAAAAATAAACACTGAAAAACACCCTGTATTATGGTTCTCTTATTTTTAAAAAAAAATGACAATGTTCTCTTTTAAATTATCATGATGAAATAAGGTAACTTTGGAAATACGCCCATCAATTTACAAGTGAAAATGTGCAGTTTTACTACAGAATTTTACTTGCTATCAGAGGTAACAGCAGCAGTTAAGTAAGACAACAAAAAGCTAATATATCTTTTATGGAGGACTGTGAATTGGCAACTCTTCCATTAATTTCAAGGTGAGGTAGCATTGCCATTCCAATTTTTTACATTATATTATTGCATGTGACTAATGTCACTATCTCAATATGGACTATCTTATGTGTAATTAATTATATGTAAATATTTATATAATAAAAGTCCAGTTAGTATATACAAACAGGACAACTGAAAATAAATATTAAAGGAATATAGATAGTTAATAACATATTACCATCATCTTAGTCGGATAATAATATATAAAAGATATATTAATAAAAGTCAAGCATGAAAACATTCCTTCAAAACACTTGCAATTTCTATTCAGAATGAAGAGATGCAGAAGGATCTGGAGTCAATGAATATTGGTTATTAGACATTCATTAAACTTGCATTTATCGGTTTGTAGTCCGTCCAATGATCCAAATACACATACAAAACAATATTTACACAGGTGTTTAGCATTATTTTATCAAAATCATTATGTATAACGCTTTCTAATAGTATTATCTATATTTCAACACATGCACTTGAAAAAACAGCTCGATGATCAATTCTACAACTCAGGAAGTGTTTCTTGTTTTAACATAGTGGTCAATTCGCTTATTTTTGAGATCACTATTCATTAAACAATGGAGCTTTAGCAATACAATTGAATTGACCAGGATATCGACTCCTAAAGCATCTTTTCTAACTATTATGCACGTGTTTAGAAGTCATTAGGCTTCAAACAACGAGTGAATGTTTGTATGTATTGCCTCAAGTGTTTTCAGGAGAGAACAAATAATGACTTAATCGTATAAAAGTAATTTTTATATATAATTCTAAATAGCCTATAATACATTTCAGGTAAAAGACCATATAAATTAAAATATTGACTATCGGAAGGAGACTAACAGTATTCTTATGTTATTTTGCAGCAGGTGGAGGCCTTTCACAATCAACATGACCTTAAATATAATTTGTAAATAAGAACATCATATGATTGAGCAGTTAACCCAATCCCAAAAATAGTCAAAGGTGTGCATCACCTGTGGAAAACTTTACTGGGTAGTGGTGTAGTGGTCAGTGTAATATGAACATTTCCGACTGGACTAAAAAAACCCTTGATCTTGAGTTCACTTTCTAATTTACGAACTAAATGGCTGTAAATAAAGCCATTAAAATAAACCCTGATGTGACAAAAAACAGTCATACTTTTAACTTGAGTAATTCACATACGTTATAAGTTACAAAATATATTAGTACAGTGAAACCTCAATATAATGGACTTCGGGCAATGTGCAAAAAAAGAATCTGAAAGAAGTGAAAGTGCAAATATAAAATTGCTCAAAGATTTTATTCGATGGCTAAGGATGCAGATATAGATTTAGAAGGGCCTGAAGAAGTAGCCTAAGGAAATGTTTTACAGTACTGGTGACTGGGTATCACATAATTACATCTTTGCAATATGTTAAGACTGTTAGATTCTAAAAGAATAGCACTAAAGTGCAAACAATTCCTGATTATTTTCTTGAAGCATTCATTACTGGCCTTGTATTGTGCCATTTATTTTATTAATACACACACGCTGTAAGAAAGCTGATAACAGACTTTCAGCTGTAACGGATACCTCCTCTCCTTACTTGTGTTAATTCGCCATTTCGAGGTTTTACTGTAATGTAATAATTTACTTAAGATGAAAATCTTTCTGTGATCAGCGCAATGCTTTGTTACTGTGGGTAATATCACTCTCAAGCCAAGTATCTTGACTGAAAAATAAAAACTAAGTTTACTACTGTTTTAAAATTATTTTCCAGTGAAATTTTCGATTGTCAAAATACTTCACGTGTATATAGATAGATAGATTCTTAAATATGTATATGCTAGATACATTAGCATGCAGTGCTGAAATCAGAATTCAATCGACTGTTTTAGAAAAGTGCAGGTTGACTACCTTGTATGAAAAATAATCAGTGGCGTCTGTGGGGTTGTGCCCCAAATGTATGCACAGTTTCATCCGTATTTAGAATAATGATTTTAAAATCATAATTAAAAGTAACAATATTATTATATTAGCCAAGTCTGCGAGACTACACTTTTGATGTTTAAAAATACTTTTCCATTGACATTTAAGATTGAAAACAAAACGTCGTCATACTATTCTTAAAAAATATAGTAGTAGTACACAGTAGTTAGCTAACTAAAAATACGCATCTCACCATTGCCCACAGGTAGACGACATGTCATTTCCGGCCCATAGTGTGGATTAATAACCTATTCAAGAATTAAATTTATTTTGTATGCGGGATCGGCTGTTAGTAATACATATTATACTAAATATTACTTTAAAAATAAACAAATTAATATTAAAAATGCATAGGCAAAATGGTATTCCTGTCACCGGCGATTTTGCAAAAATTTTACATGTAAAACCTAAAGCTTCCTTAATAAAAATTAAGAAACACTGCTTTTAAAAGTGTGTATTGTAACAAAAAAACCAATTATACAAATTAGAGTTGACTATCCATGATAAACTAAAACCAAATTAAAAATTTGATGTTCTTAATTCAAATAACACAAACATGGTAAGTATACCAATGTAGATCTTAGGCTTTGTAACTTTTGTTTGTGTTTACATCTATTTTGGAATGTAAGGTGACTATTAAGTGAGAATGATACACTAATTAATTGCTCATAATTATCAAACAAAAATCAGGGCATAGGTCAGCAATCATCTTTAGCGGCTCATCAATGTCAACTAAAATGTGGTTAGTAAGATGGTTTAGGTCAGTGGTGTCAGGTTTCAACCTTATAGTAAGTATTAAGATCAATTGTATGAAAAAGATTATTACATGATTTTAAACATTAGACATAAAAATTGAAAATTATAATTATTAAAAAGATTGATATAACATTAATTTGTGAACTTACAAAATGACCAACCGGTTGCTGTAGCCTGATGTAAGGTTTTTAAGTATTTATTAATTGTTAATCAATGATGGGAAACAAAATCTAGAAAATCATTGCGTTAAGACTGCTAATAATGTATATTAAGCTTCACAGTATAAACTTGAGTCACACACATGACACTACACTAGCGTTAATGTGTTAATATTTGAGTTATATATGCTTTCTGTAGTTTTGTCTTCAAAGTCACTAAGTAATATTTAGAATGTGATGAAAACAATGAATTTTAGGTAATTTCAACATATCGCTAATAATATTATACTTTTCACTTGGAGGCAGGCAGTAGTGATAATATTTTAGGAGGTAAAACTATTCAAGACCTGCATTATAAGAAATGTGACATTTAGTCATATCTAAATTTTTCTTACACACAAACCGACCGGAGTGGCATGTGGTTCTTATATAGAAAAAAAAATCTTCAGTATTCTTAAAATGTTGGCGTAGTTAGAATAAGTGTATGTTCACATCATAAAAAGGACAAAAAACTTCATTTCATGTTTATAACGTAAATTCTTTTGAAAACACTGAAGTGACCAACCATCAATGATTTATAAGCAAGAGCCATATGGCAGCCTTCAAACACCATATCAGTTCACTGAGAAAAATATTTGTGAAATATATAGAATGAATATCCTCCCTGATAAATCGTAAATCACAAATAAAATTGTTTTCAGATGAATTGAAAATTCGATACAACAGGTCTTAACTATTTGTATTGCACACATTTAGAAGAGACTAAAAATTTCTGGATTTGAATTTTTTGTAAAAAGATGTGTGATGGAAAAACCAAACACTTACAAGACATTTAGTATAGGGAAATCAAATACTACATTTAAAAAACAATGTAATATGAAACGTACTTAGTATTGCTATCTTACATATGTGGTTTATATCTGATAGAATATGGTTCCAAGCAGATTGAGCATAATTGGCTAAAGATCGTATGTATGGATAACAGAATGAATTCCACTGGATTTTTTATTAAACACCTCAGATGTTTAATAAACTAACTTTAAGTTAAAAATATATGCATAATTTGTATGTATTTAAAAACAATAAAAAAAGTGAAAGCACAATTATAACAAATGAAACTATAATTAAGGTATTGAATGAATTTTTTTAAATCGAAAGTAATGAAAAACTTGAATCGTCAGTTCAATCTCATTGATGATATAAAACAGCACACCATGAAGATTTTAAATATTTTAGCAATATCGAACCAAATCTTTTGTATGAGGTAAAAAAAAATAATGATTTAGTGTTTCCAAATTCTTTTAAAATTTGTTCAATATTGCCATCCTTGTATCTGCGAACATGAAATATCTTAGTTATGAAGTTATCTTAATGGGCACACGTATTTCCATCTAACTATAAGACAAATCCAATAGGTATTCCATTTAATTATTTGATTAGTATAAATCTACCCCTCAAACGTAAGATTTTTAATTGAAATACTTCTTGTAATAAAATGAGAACTACAATCAAATCAGAAGACAATTACACAGACTGTAAAAGATTACAGGATACTAAACTTTTCAAGTGGCCGGATACATTTAATTAAAATCAGCAACAATGACTTTCAAACATAAGAACTCTATTGGCATGCCAATGACCCGAGTCGGTGAGCATGTGTGCATCTCAGTTCACGTGTTCAAATTCACAGCGGCATTTCTAAAAAAATTATTAATGCTATGTGCGAGATACCAAATGGGTTGAGCTATTGATTGACACATACACGAAGGAAAACTATTGATGTGAAAATCCATATTGGCTCATGGATGGACAAAGATTAAAAAAAAAATGTTCAGTGACAGTTGTCCATGTCAGTCTTAATTTCGTGACTAGTTGAACTGAAGTATACAATAAATCGGAGTATAGGTGTATGCATTACAAAAGAAAACTAGTGTCAGTACATCTATCTGCGAGTTTGTAATAAATGAATTTTGAAAGTAGTGCATTCAGTAAGTCAATCAATAAAACTCCTGACATTTAGTACAATACTTACAGGAATTCCAGTTATCTCAGCATGTATTTAGGCAATTTTAATGAGTAAAATCTATGTAAAGAGTCAAAACAGCCCTGAAAAAAATATTGTCATTTCAAACATTTGTATGAATTGTGTCTATGTGAGAAGCACGATTCAAAAACAATTTTAAGCGAATCACTTCAATTAAGACATGGTTAGAGAACAAAGTTGATTGGATATATCCATAATCTTATTTCACTGATTCGTGATCAAATATGCAAATTGATTCATTCTTACAGACTAACTTTATTTTTCACTACTTGTGGGAGGGTTCTTTCTTGGAAATTAACAAGGATAAATCCATTTTTTTAAGACAGCTGTTGGGGTTTCTCTACCGCATGAATGTGTAAAACAAGGTGTGCAATGATTGCTTTGTTAAAAAAATTCAGTCCATGCCCTGGATCAAAAAACATGTAGCCACTCATATTTCAGCAGTCCACCAAAATATACATGCAATAATTAAGCTTGATAATTTATATGAAGAATTCAATTTAAGTTAACTAATTACTGTATATATTAAATATGTCAGCACAAAGCTTTAAAATAACACATGATAATCGGAAGGAGATTCTTTTTGCCATTTCTTATTAAAAATTATACTCTCCCCACCCAAAGTATTTCCCATATCAGAACTTTTGAATATACACAAAAGTCAAGTGGGTAGTGCGCAAACTTAAAAACTATTCAAAATCAAAATTTCTAGCCACAAGGGCTGATATGGTTGGAATCAATAAATAGACACATTATGAAAACTGAAGTAACACTAAATGTAAGTAAGTGTTTTAAATCAATACAATATTATGAATAGCCTAAATTTTTGGGGCAATAGTTTTATTAAAAAATCAAAAATATTGTAATAAAAAACGATTCCTTTTACATTCACGCAGATTATCCAACGCCAATAAATTTTATACCTTAACCAAAAACGTGGCCATAAGAATGAATTGACGTTTAAGCAAGTGAAAACATTAAATGTAATTAAAATAAAAAATTGACATTGATACATCCCGGATTCAAATTGAAATCTGATAATTCTGTGTGGTTATTTAAATTTTCATCTATGAAATTTGTTACGTAAAATGAATATCCCGATATCATGTATATTAGAACATCACACGAGACATCGATTCGATCTAAATTAAAAACAACCATAGATATAACCAATGTATACTTTGCGCATAAATCAGGGATTCTTAAATTAATGTAGTATGAATACTCTCTTCAAATTATTTTTTGTAAACCCCCACCTACATTTAATCTTTGGCTCAATAATACCATATAGGCTTTACGTTTACACATGTATTGGTGAAAATGCATCACTGGGTTTTGCAATAAATGGTTTGGCGCATTCATAGAAATGAATATTTTATATTAAATACATGAAATGAATAAAAATAGTAGTCAACGGGGGAAGGGGGTTTTTTAAAATATGATACAAGCATTTCTTGGTCGGATATTATGTCTGCCAAGTGTAGTTAGGGGATATACAGTTAATGTAAAATGTTTCACCGACTCTCAGTAATGACTACACAGAGCCGGTGCCATACGTCATATATTTTATTCCAGGATGTTGTTTTGGACAGAAATGTCTTCCAAATGCAAATTAATAAAATTATTCAGCTATGGTACAGCCATGGATTCTTTATAAAAAGAACAAGTGTGCCTTAGCAAATAGAAGTGGATTAAAGGAGTGGGGTAGTTGCTATAGTGGGATTCAAATTCAGTATTCTTTTCCTTTTAAATTGGACACCATTATTATTTAGTAAATAAAAGAATTAAGGGTATTTTACATAGATATTTAATTTCCATAATTACGAATATACATCAAACGAATTAAAAATAGCTCAGTGTATAGCTTCCGATACTATTATTTCTATGGTAAGTCATAGATGACATGTCACAAAATAATTACTAATTTTGAGAATGTTGAATGAAAAATTAATGATAATCTTACTTCTTATTTCACTTTTTATATCTTGAGATTATATAAATAATTTTTTCTTAAATGGTGGGTCGAGGGCATTGTATGGTATAAGAAAAATTTAATATTTTGAAATTTACTGGACGTTGGCAAAACGTTCTTTACTTTGAAGTAGTTATATTTGTAATAGAATCTACTTATGAAGATGGAGAATCAATATAAGTAAGGCTGCAACCACACTATCGCATTTGCGTAAGAAAATGTTTTACATGTATAAAATTACCCATTGTCATGGTATAGACTAAAGATAATCTTCAACGCAGTAAAAAAAAAAAAAAAGAATGGGCGCCAAAGATGTGATGGTAAGAAACGAGATAAAGTGTGGGCCAATCAATGATATTTATACTACTGACTAATAATACAACTAAAAGCGAAAGTGAAGTGGTTTTCGCCACATTTGTGTCTAGATAACCTTAAATAATATATTCAATGATTTATCATTTAGTTAAAAATAGCCTATGTGTATCATTCATCTCATTTTTAACCATAATTTCTGGAATTATACTATTAAGATTAAAAATTATCCACAGAAAAAATTACACCCATCTACGCACAAATATTGCATTAAATACATTAAGACTTAAAAGTAAATCATCCACACGTAAAATTAAAATTTCAACTGCAATGCAGAAAAACTGCATTCTTTCTATCTTAAAAGTTAAAATACTAAATTATATAAATACTAGTCATTCTCTCATCAGAGAATTAATATTAGGATAACTCGCATTGTTAATTGTCATATAGCAAACTAAACTGAGCTGCGAAATTATCATCCCGTCGTTCAAAAAATGTCTTTCCACTCATCATGTTCCAACGGTTCACAGTTCATTTGAAGATCCTTACAAATATGGAAAGTTTAAGCGAGTACGGTAAGGAATACGAAGACATCTCGCGGAGGTAGCGCAGGGGCTTAGTACCGTCGCCGCTTGTTCGGGAAGTCATCCTGGCGGTTGTCCCATCGTCCCATGCCGTCATCGAAGCCCATGTGACCGTGTCCGCCCATCGAGTCGTAATGCTCCATGTATCCCGAATCCTATACACCAGCGTCCATAAACGTTTATAAGCAATGTGCCATAAGGCTGTTAACGCCAACGTTCGGTCACAACCGCAAATATGTCCCCGCCTTATATTATGTATTGCAATATGGTTGAAAATGGCGTGAAACTCGAATCTCAGATTCAAGCTATGTATACGTGCGTAACAGGGTAAAATTAAAATTTTCAGGTTTGATAATTTGACAATTGTTGCATATATAATATAACAATTGAATTATCAAATTCCCAATTAAGAATAAGTTAACTACCTAATACGAACACTAATAAAATTATAATATAAATTTTGAAAGGAGCCGGCAAATTATTTTGGCAAAATTCCATATTGAAATAGTTTTCATGTGATGGAATGAAACTATAATGGTTAAAATCAAGATCTGACAGCTTCGTTCACTGCCATGTAAAACTAAAACAACTAAGAAAAATGTCCAACAAAGCCTATGATCATCGGAAAACTAAACACAAGGAGTTCCTTCTCATTGTTTAAGACGTTTGAAATTGAGATATCAGCATGTAATCGGTAATTATATCACAACTGATTATCTAACCAAATGGTTAACATTGGTCAAATCGTTGGAAAGCCGAAATTGGAAAAACTAAATTTTTAAAATTGAAACAAGCAGCCTTATAATTATGAATAAGTTCAAAGGGTTTAAATTCATCCAGGCTAATTTTCAATTATACAGAATGTCAGTGCTGCTGCCAAGGAATAAACCTCTACTAGTAACAAAATGTAATTATACAGTATATCACAAATAGGGGCCACCGCCTATCAGAACGTTGCAAATTTACATAACATCGTAAATTTTGAGGAAAAAACCAGAATTCAAATAAATTTCAAAATCTCAGATTCTTAGGAATTGCAGCTTCCCTTTTCTTAGCTGGTATTTTTAACCTCCTTCCCAAAAAGTATGATCTCTCGTTTTATTAACTCGGATAAAGTAAATTCACCTTCAATTTTAAAATTATATTTAAAACGAATTCCAAAATTTGGACAATTTAGAATTGAAATCTTTAATTTCATCCTTGTGCCACAAAAATGATTTATAAAATGGTTTAAATTACTTCCTGTGTTTCCCTAAATTACGAAAAACTTTCTTATTGCAAGTGAAGAAAACTGTCCAAATGAATTTTATTCTTATATTTCTGCTTTAAAATTTTGTTAAAATATTCATAAAAGCAAGAAGTTTATCTAATTCAAGAAATCTTGAAATGCACAGTTTATTCCCAAACACATCAACTCGATATAATTTAAGAATAATTGTGCAGTTTCAAAGCTAAAAAAAGTTATGCTATTTATGTAGAAACTAAGTTCATATTAGCTATTAATATGATACATTTCCAATCTGAATTTAGCACTAATATAAAATATCGGCTGACTGCATATTATTGTAATGCGATCAATTTCAAAGTAAAAAAATAAGTTAGAAACCTGCCTATTCGATATGACGATTATAAATAATGAAAATATTCTCTATGCTATACAGTGTAAACCCCCATCAAGTATTTAATATTCTGGGGCATTTATACCACAAATATTCGGTAATATGTGGGTTAGAGAAAACAAAAATAATTCTCGTTAAAAAAATCATTTGATCCAAATAAATGATCTGAAATTATTGTTCCAAGCCATCGAAAGATCAAGTTAATAAAAAAATGTGACATACAATAACCAAAAACAAATAAGTGTGAGTTTCAGTACCATGTGGATTATGAAGATAGTCCACCTATGTGCAACATTGTCCTGGCTATAATTCTCAAATACATTTTTATTGCACCTGTATTTTGAATATTCAATGTTGGAGCATATCCTGAGCAAGCTTATAATATGACTACTATCAAATGATAAGTCATATTAAGACTAATTTACATTCAAAATGTCAGAAATGTATGTATGTCTTGCCAACAAACACATCATGGTTTTATTTTATCTTTTTTCCTTTTAAATAATTAATATTTTCGACTGATGGTGCTTGATGGAAATTGACTTTAAATTCTAAATTATTCTTGTATGGATACTTTTTATTAGTTTTAAATCATATTGTGTTTAAGTTAGATCATTTACACCCCTATACAAAGTAAAATCCATATGACATTGATGAATATATTTTTTTTTTCATATTCATACAATCCGAAATTTTCAAGAAAGGAACATCTATCCAAGTGTGAAAAATGTCTTCAGTTTACCAGTTTTAAATAATTTGGAATTTTTTTCCTTTTACAAAATTTGGAAGACATTTTTTTACACTTGGTAGATAATGTTCCTTTTTTGAAAATTTCGGATTGTATGAATATGAAAAAAAAAATATATCCATCAATGTCATATGGATTTTACTTGGTATAGGTATGTAAATGATCTAACTTAAACACAATATGATTTAAAACTAGTAAAAAGTATCCATACAACAAAATTGTCACATTGAGTTGGTAAAAAGACCCTCTTTGATGGACAACACAGCACGCTAACTTTGTCGAGTTTTGCGAATCCAATTCTTAGCAGATGTAGAAAAAAAATTGGTTCACAATCCCAATACGTTGAAGTGAGCTTTAAAAACTCAGGTAGGTAAGTTTATCATATTGCAACACATATTATAATTAGCAGTGGACATAATTTTGGTTCAATGCAAAGATCCTTAGAGAGAATGAAAGAACTATCACATAAATGCAACTTTGATTATTACTGTGTAGAATGTTAAGAAAATAAAAATCATTTCCAATAAAATAATTTACAAAAATATGCTATTATTCCAATTTTATACAGGACTTGTTAAAAAAATACATACTCATTCTAAATTATGAGTTTTAATCATTCTACATAATCAATGGTATATGGAAACCTGTCAATTTTCGAACAGTGAATTTGTAAGGAATAGAAATTCCTTAAATGCAGCCCCATCATGAATGTACTTCAAGGAATATGATAAAAACATGCCCCAGGTCGAATATTTTTTTAGTTGACCGAAACGTGGAAATGATAATGGCAAACCAATGTTTGTAGTAAGTAGTTCAAATAAAAAGCTAAAACTAATGTCATTTTTGCGGAATCACTTGGCTGGCATCTTAAATGCATTCGAGTCACTGATTTTATTTAACTGTCTATTTATCATGTTATAAAAAAACAATGACTACTGCAGATATTGCATGTTCTAATTTTATCAATGCCAAAATACTGGGAATGCAATGCCAACATGGCAATACAAAATTTCATTTTCAAAATTTGACAAACGTGATGATGTGAAACGTGAAGGAAACTTCAAATACTGATGTTGGAATTGTGCACTAAAGTTGAAATGAAAATAAAAACCAAAGAAAAAGTTCAAAGAAACATTCTTAATAATGTCCTGTTTAAAATGTTTGCGGAAAGTTGCTAGAGGCATGAGTGGTCTGTGTGCACGAATCAAATGAACTGGATAAATCAACTTAATAAATTGTGTATTAATATTTATGTAAGCGATGTAAAATGGGTCTTGCACACAAATAGAGTATCAGTCAATTTTAGTTGCTCTTTTCCACATTTACTTTTAGAATGCAACAGAATAATAATCCCATGCTTTAATATTCTCCCAAGATCAAGATACATCTGAATGCCATAGATTTAGCATCAGCTGGAGAATGGAGGTAAAAACACCAAATCACTTACATAAAAATAAAGGACGCAATGTTGAGAAAATATTAAATTGTGATGAGCTCTTTCTTTTTTTTTTTTTTTTTAAAACCATGTTCACTCCCAACGTGGAGCATATGGATCTACACACTGTGAAGATATCCA
>JAGVSQ010004409.1:0-15911 GCA_022683975.1 Rhyacophila evoluta
TATATATATATATATATACATGAATGTATAAATAAGATAATATATGTATAATGTATAGTATATATTTGAATGTTTAAATATATATTATCGGGAAAGAATTGTCTGTGTTCGCAAAAGAGTGTGGCAGTCCCGTCAAAGGCGATAATCGCCATGTGAAAACTTAACCGACTGATAAATCTTTTGGCCGGCAACGGGTTTCCGAGAGGCGAAATCCGACCTAATCCCCTCTGGGCCGGGATAAGGCCGGGATCGGCGGGTTGGCGAACTCCCGAATACACAATATTATCTCCCTATATCTCCCTACCCATTCAAAGGAGAGACGTCGCGGCTTACCATAGCTGTTTGGTGTAGAAAGCGGAATGTCTGGTTAACTCTTTCGACCCTATGGCGTTATATTTGTGGACAATTTTATTGTCACGCTTGTCGACTTATGACTGTGAATGAATACACTCGACGAAGTAATTTATTACGGCATAGACCCGTATGATTTTTTTTTTTATTATTATGCATTAACAAGATTATTCATAACTATGATTTTGTCGGTGAAAACGAAATTCATTAAGACCACTACTTTTTATATTAATGACTATTTAAATAACTATAAATTGAAAATTGTACTTATCCAATATTTAAATGGGTATATAGCACTTAGGTGAATTTGATGTCTACCCGGTAATATAGACGTTAGCGTGCGCGAATAGCGATCAGGGGAATGCGGGCTCGATACCCTCGTGTGTTAGATTTTTAATAAAATCCAAAAATGCAGGACTTGATGTCCATCGGGTTGAGCAATTATCGTGAAAAATAATCTGCCAAGACGTATTAAATGAGAAGATCCATATACTCCACTTTCGGAGGGAATATCTTGTCACACTGTGTCGATCCATATGCTCCACTTTGCGATCAAACATGGTAAAAGAAGATAAAGAAAAAGAAGAATTTGATATTATTCGCCACTTAATTTACAATCCTAAAAAATAAGTAAATACAAATCTGATGTCATTGTTTAAACATATGGATTATGAAAACTATATTGTAATTAGCCTGTGACCGCCCTTGTTAAAACTGATGATCTAACCGACACAGCTACCGACGAAACCAATTTGTAGTGTTAATCACAAGAGGTAATCTCTTGCGTTTTAGTATTACAGACAGTATAGAATCCTACAACTGCTAAGCATTTTTTTATTAAAAGATATGGCCCCAATTACTAAGTTACACGGATGGTTTAAGAACACTTTCATGTTTGTTATGTGAGCTATTCAGTATTTTTTATCTTGTATACAAATAAATAAAATCTTACATATATCAACTCGAAGGACTGAGAGTAATACCCGTATGTCAAAAGAAGATTATGCTGTAAAAGTGACAGTAAATGATTTGATATATAAATTGATTTGTTTATTTTATGAGTAAAAAAGATTCTGAAGCAGCGATACGATGATAAAATAAATGTGTCAAATAGAAAAAAAAAATTACTTATAATAGGACGGCATTCCGCATAGGCATTCAATCATTAGTTGTGAATAACTTGCCATTCTGAAGAACAATGATAAAATTTAAAAAATCATACGTGCATTACAATGAGAAACGCAGCAAGGATATTATAATACAATGGATACCTAACTGGAGTTATAATAATATTATATTATATCTGAAGTGTTGCAACTGTGAAATAAAAGCAAATGGGTAATAGTTAAGATAAAATAATGTGTTATTTTATGAATAGTCTATTAGAATTCTAGAATAACAAGAAATACATATGTGTTACAAATATAAAGACAAGGTCTTTTCGAAAAACGGGTGCATAAATGTCATTATAATTTGTGAACCTGATATAATATTATATTAATCATTAAATATATTGTATTATCATGCATCAACTGATTAATTAATTTGTAGATATATTATCACACATAAATATGACCTCACGAATTCAATGATACAACACGTGTATGATATTATTACACACAGTAGAACCTCAATTATCTGCACCTTGACTATACGAATTTTCGATTATCCGAATTGAATTTATTTATCATTTTCTATCAATAACACGTGACTATTGGCAGCAGTGGAAAATCAGTTTTCTCAATAACATTAATTTCAGGGACTGCTGCTAAATGGCAGCAGAGAATTTGGGATTATATAGATGTGTTGGCATTAAGCAAATCATGGAAATATTTAATAAAATACAACCAGGAGATTGCTGAAGAGGAGGAGGAAAATAATGAACCTAAGCGTTTTGAAGCTTTTTGGCGCTTAGATGTCGCCATGAAGTGGTATGAGAAACAGGAAGAATGGAATTCAGCATAACTTATATGCCTCAAAAGTATACGAGATTGGCGGCTTTTAAAAGAAAAGCTAATTTTAAGCAAAAAATAATCATTGATTATTCTAATTCGCAATGATTGAAATTAATGTCATAATGTACATATATTTGTATGTATTCATATTTTAATAAAAATATTCACAATATGTAGATATGTAAATTTTCCTTCTCCTCTTGATAATATTTTTATGGTTTTTTTTCAATTATCCGTACTATCTACATCCCCAGTTAGTGTGGATAATCGAGGTTCTACTGTATTGAACAATGACTAAGCATCGGTTCAGAATGTTTAATAAACTCATAATAATTAACAAATGAAAATATAAGATACGACGATCCACAATGTTGTTTATCTTTAATACCGTGTGTATTTTTATAAAGGTAAATAATATCGAATTTCTATTTTAAGTGAAATTTCAATGTGGTTCGGCAGTATGAGTGTTTTCATTATTTCATAATTACCGATACACTGAAGTCGTTTATTAAAATTACAATAAAATACATAGTTTGATTTTGCAAATTCATTAGCTTATTCTACTAATTTACTAGACGAGTCATAACAAATGTTAACCTATCGTTTGAAAAAATCTTGATTAAAATATCAAGTCAATTTTCCGCCAGTTATAATTAATTGTCACATAAAGGTAAGATGGATAATAGTGGAAGAAAGCTTTGGAGTGGGATACAACCTGACAGTGCAGGGTATATATTATTGTTACAAATTAAATAAGAGAAAATTGTGACAATCTATTTTAAATCGTTTAAAATTTTACAATAGTTACATTTAGAACATACAATTATTGAGGAAGTTTATATAACTAATGGATATAATGTTTTAAACTGACACTTGCGTAATTCCTCTGCGAGGCGAAGTAGCACGATGTGAAATTTTTCTTCCAAGTGGAATAAATAAAATTGCTAAACCACGACTAGGCGCCACACAAAGGGTGGAGTCACATTCTATTACTTGATTGTTACAAATATATAATACATTAATAATATTTTGTATCACATTTTTATAGTAGACGTGTTTCATTTCATTCAATGAATTTTAAATGTGTGTATTTTAACGGTCGAATAAATACATCGAATTATAGTTCTTAGCATTAATTAGTTTCGTTGACAGTTTGTTTGAATGGCACAAAACTATCATTATATGATAGATATATGGCGATGTACATACATACCTCGCCTTATTAGGAGCCGGAGGTAATAGGTTTGATTCCCACTGCTACTATTGATTTTTTTTTAATTCAAGGATGCAGTCTAGATGCCCGATTGGTATTAGGGATAGTAAATGATGGTAATTGGCAGACGTTAAATTCTCATGTAAAAATCTCTAAAGATATTGCACATGTCCATATATTACACTATATATGAGAATATATATCTATATGTACCACATTTCTGGAGTGGACATCATTACATCGTATAGATCAGTGCTCCACAACCGCTGTGCCGCGAGACGATGATGCTGTGTGTGATAGCGGCATTTCTCACTTTTTTTACTTGCGGTGTGCCGCTATATGTTGGAAAAATGTCAGATTGTCATGAAAAGATTACAGGGTACTGGTATAGAGCATAGATTCTCAAACTTGGCTTAGTCTCCTTTTCGTTCATTATTACTTTCTCACTTTAAAATAAAAAAATTCACTTTCGTGCAGTCCAGATTTTTTGTTCGCAATATCCACTTTCCCCACACAACACCTTAATGCTTTAAAAATTTCCCATTTTTTATCTCACTAAATGTAATGATTGATTACTTATACCGCTACCACGCCCCAGACGGCCTCAGTGCCCAGAAAACGGCCGGTATCCTCCACTTTGGGAATCTATGGACTAGATACTCTATTTACAGAGCAAACGTGGTAAAATCATTGGATCATAAATAATGGTTTCTATTGAGAACAGTTCATCAACAAGTATTTAACAATATTTTACCTGACATATTGATTACTCAATATTATTGTATAATAAAGATTACTTTTTTTATTATAGCTAAAATCTTAGTTCAGTGTGGTGACAACATATCATTCATTCTTGTGTACATGAAACATAATAATGTTATCTTCAGACAATTCGTTAGTAGTTACAATACCAATTGTATGTTTTTAAAAAATAAGGACGAATTCCACACGCTTCAATATAAACAAACCTGTGTGATGAAAAATAATAAATTGAGACATTTTTTTGAAAATTTTGACATGAAACTTACAATGGTAAAAAATACACCGATTAAGAGGATTTGCATGTTTACAATTCTGAACCAACCCGGAATAAGTAACTTCAGGAGAGAAAACTGTTATAATCCTTAATAAATCTTTTTTCTAATTATACAAACAATTTGATGACATTATATAAACAATTACATAATTAAATTATAATTTATTAAGAATAAAAAAAAAACTATAAATACAGATTTCAGCACCGTCGCGATTTCAGAATATTTTGACAAAACTTACCAATGCCAAATACTTATCTTACTTTGTACTTTTTTTTTAATACCACGTTTGCTCACAAAGTGGAGCATGTGGATCTTACAGAGTGAAGATATCCACTACGAAAGTGGAGTGTATGGATCCCTGCAAAGTGAAGACGTCTTGACAGATTATTTTTCACGAAAATTGCTTGTCAGACAATTGTCTCCCCGGTAGCGTAGTTAGTAGCACACGCGCCTAGCAATCCGGGGAATACGGGTTCGATTCTCCATCTGTCGGATTTTTAAATTCCAAAAATGCAGGAATGGATGCATATTCCTCTATACTTAACAACCTATAATTTCTACAACTTGATTTTAGAAACACACAACATGTGAAACACACATAGCTGTGCTTAATTAAATACAGGAATAGGTAATAAAATTCAAGCATCGTACTTAAATACTTGATTATTGATATTGAATGCAGTTGAGTCAGTATGCCTGGTCATCTCTGATGTATCCAAATATTTATTTGTATAGAAATTAAAAATAATATGTGAACCACTCAGAGTCAAAAATAACTCATGGTAGGCGCGTTATTAAAATAAATAAAAATATCCCGAGTACATTATTGGTTTTTCTGCAAAACGTTTCGGCATGAGCATAAATATATAGAACGCGAGTACAGACGCTCATAAATCTGTCATAACTGCTTGACTACAGCGTTTTCCAAACGGTGGATCGTGATCCCAAATGTATTGATAAATAAAACTATACCCAAAATTAAGATAAACGTATTTGGTATATTTTTACATTTATAAGTGTGTGTTTTTTATAATATAACTCTTTCAATGCCAAACATTAATTTTAGTTGTTTATGATAACAGCGATAATTGCTAGCAACGACCATTGTTAACGTCAAAAATGTGAACGAAAAATGAATTTAGAAATTTGAAAGTGTTTTCATATTTTTGATTTTATTGTTGTACCTACCATTTTCCTTAGAATTTTAAAAAATAACACAGGAACGCTTAATATCAACCATAAAAAGTGGTGAGGTACACTTAAATTTTGTGGTTTATCGTTGGATAAATCCACAAAAATCTACAGTCAATGATTCCCTAGATTCATAAAACGTCGAAAGACATCCATTAAAGCTACGAAATCCTACTGATCGAAGGAAGAAGCAAGGAGGGTTGAGATATTCCCGCGATCTCTCCAACATATTTACGCATGTTTCAGTGTGCTGTGTGCCATTTAACATAATAAGGATTAAGGACTTGACACATTCCCTAATCTCTAACTTTTTCATGAACTCAAACAATTTAACGAAAGATAGAGACTTCGTCCAAAAACCTTTCTATGATTGCTTTCTTGTTATATTTATAAATATCGATTTTTATTTCTCTTTATTCTAAACGTGTGTTAGATTATTAATGGTATAATATATTTATAAGCCTGAGAATAAAAAAACACGACTGTGTTTATTCTATGGTGCTCCTGCTTTAAAAATATCGATGTTTTTAAAAGTGAACAATGTACAACGGTGCATTTTAAATGATTTTATTTTGTGGGCAAGGTTATTGATTAATAAATTAAATTAGGTAAAATATTTAAGAACCTCTTGGGAAATATCGAGTAATTACATTAAAAATTGACAGATTTAAAACAGTATGGGTGAAACGTTAGAGACAATTTATTATGTATACGTACATATCTTGCATTAAGAACAGAAAAAAACCCTACTTGGTATTTTTTCTTCCACTTGTTTTGATACTGTGCAAAGATTTAGCAAGCGATGTGTGTTGTTATATGATACATCAGAATATGTATAGCTATATCTTAAACTTGCAGCACTATTATATCTGCGATGTACATATGTGGATTATTGTACAATAATTAAAAATGCGGATGGTCAATACTGGGACTGAATTAAGATGCAAATCGACGATAAATTGTAATTACCTGCATATGCAAATATTTACGATATAGGAAGTGTGCAGAAATCTCTATTAAGTATTGTATAAGTATCCTGCTGAAGCTTATTTGTAATTTCAGCTCGTCGTGTTCACTCCCAGGCATGTAGAGCAACGGCGAGAAAATTGACAGTGACCAAATATTGTTCGTTTCTTACGAAATCGATCGCTCAACCCATTAGTAATTGATTTATTTACACTATGAAATATCAGTATTTACATGATTTTTAACCCAAACTCCCGATGCCGAGTTATTCAGATTGATTATCAATTATCAATTTGGCCACCAAGGTTCCGTACTAAATTAAGGCGAACTAATATACGAATATAATGTCAACATTATTTTAAATATTTTCCCTGGGAATGTATTATAAAATAAGTAATTATCTATGAATCCCTGTAGTGTGAAGTCACCCTCACACATATTTTTTCACAAAATGCGTTTCCAACCGATCGCTCAACCCCGTTAACTTGCACCACTGATTTAAAAAGAAATCCTTGAGCACCGCTGAAATACGAATCCAAAACATCCGGCATCTAAGCGTGACCTATATATTGCACATTTTCAATGTCACGCATTTTCAAACATTTGTCAATATAATTTCATATGAATTAAACATAAAATGATGTTTTGAGCATTATAATAAAAATGAAGTAAATAAATATAACCATTTGATGATTGATTTATCGCCATATTAAGTGATATTGATAAAAAAAATCCAATGAGTGATAATCATTTTAGTTGCGCTGTTATAATACCTTCATCACCTAGACTGCGGTTAGTGTAGCAGGTACTTTTTTAATAATCCATTTACCCTGCTTCGGCTAGCAATGGCTGTTGTATAAGTTGATCTGTATGGCGCGTGTCACATGCCGGGGAGCATCCGCCGAAAGCAACAGGTAAGCGGCCAATGTGCGACGCGAATGGTGCGTGCGTGCATAGCATGCTTTGGCAACACGCTTCTGCTGTGCACACCCGCCGCTACCTATTATTCAATCGGTACTACCGAAGTAACGATATCCAGTATCGACTAAGAGCCTATTTTATGGCATTCGCTTATAACGTAAACGTACTTTCATCATGAACATTATAACTCATAATTTTAAATTATATTTTTCACAAGAATTATTTTATACTATAAATAGTTTTCCAAATATAATTCAATTGTGACACCATTAGTCAGACAACTTTTTATTTACTTTAATTGATTGACGAATAAAATATAGATCCAACGAAGATTTGCATTTTACATTTTTAATTTAAAAATAGAAAAAGAGAATTTATTTGCATTCATCTGGGGTAAGTAATTCAAACACACTATTAAGCAATGAAAAAAATGTATTTTAATAATCAGTCCAAGAATAATTTGAAAAATTAAATACAAATTTAATAACGTTACAATATTTAGTTAGCAGGGTTATAGTAAGTAACCTTGTGATTATTTCGAAAGTAAAATTATTTCTATGATTGTATATATTACTAGTATTCATAACAACATAGTTTTTACTTTATTATTGCAGCTGGTTTTCTGCTATTGGTCACTACTGGAGTTTTAATTAATCTTTCAAAAAATATCATTTAATTCAACAGTAAAATAAAGTCAAAATGTATTTTATGCAATAATAGTGACTATAGAGTTTATTTCATTTGCAGTAAATTTCCATTCAGTAAGTATCCATGAGTAATGATTCAATAACGATAACGCTACTAATAATTATTTTTTTCTACTAAAAGTCACATCTCTATTAGAGTCAGCCTTGCCGGACGCTTAAACCACGTGCTAAAGTGTTCAGATAACATCTTACTCTTAACTTTCATCACACACGTCGCTGGAACATTATACCGAACCACATACACTACCATAAATCAAATGTTAACTCGACAATACATTCACAGAACCATTCTCGTTTTCAAGTGTAATATTTATTGCTATTTTGACATAAAGAAGACATTTCAGTACGTCACCGTTACTACGATGCGTAGAGGACATGTTCTACGAATTTTGAAAAGCGTTTCTGTGGTCATCTACGAGACATTCGAATAAAAACGTCAGTTACAAAGGATGTGACGTGGAAACTTTTGCACCCATTTAATGCATAGATTTCCAAAGTGGACGCGAAGCGCTGAGGTCTTTTAGGGGGACGGTGGCGACTTCAGAAGCATTTGAGGTGCGTTTAGGCGGTCTAGAGGGGGCTTTCAGGAATTTGGTGGGCGCTGGTGTCTTTTTATGTAGAAGAGAATAAGAAAATAATTCAGAATTTCACGTTTTATATCTTCGGGTATGGTGGAAAGTATAAAAAATTAACGAGAAAGATGCAGCGGGTTATTTTGTCTTCGAAAAGGGGACAGCGAATAAAAAAAGATTGGGAAACCTTGATTTAATGAATTTTATTTGATCTATCCTAAGCTAAGCTGTATTTTTATTAACTTCTTATCGGTCATAATTATACCGATTTAATAAATCATCAATCGACAAGAAAAATAAGGATTCTTGACGGATTTAGTAAAAACAAAACTTTGTATTTGAAATTTGTAGTTATTTGCGACTCAGATTTCTCCATTGGGCATCACCACGCTGTATTCGTAGTTATGACGACAAAGATCACAAGTTACGCACCTCGGGTCATAAGTATTGATAAAAAAACTATATATTTTACATTTCAAGTAAACATAAAAAAATAATAACGTAAAACCTAGTTTAAATTTTAAAAATAAAGTTAGGCATTAAATATATTTTATAATACGTATTGTGGTGTGTTTTGTAAGATGAATTTTATAGGAATTCTTTGAAAATACTTTGCGTATATTTGTAATTGGCATAGTTGCCATGTTTGATGTTTTAGCCACGTCTCCACTGAACTTGGAGCATATCGACCATTACATTAGAGTTGTCTTGATAGCTCGAATAACAGAAAAAAATACGAAATATACAATAACGTAAATGCACTTTTATCAACAGTTTTTTTATTTTTTCTAATTCGCTTTCTTTTTGAACATGATAATTTAGATAATAATCATCTCCGAGGAGTGAAAAGTCACTAATTGCTGGTTTTGGGATAGTGGATGTTTTATCATAATAATATTAAATAAATAAACGCATTTTTATACGAAAACGAAGATTTTATAATAAATATTTACGGTTGTATTGATTATATCAATAAAATAATGGCAGATCTAGAATATAAAAAAAAATGATTATTCGGAATATCGGTATCTTTGAATTTAAATTAGTAGTGATCGACTTTACCCATAGATGCAGAGTTCAAAATTTAGTATTTTTACGTAACAATTCATTTTAATCAGACTTTAGTGACTTTTCTCTCTACGGTGATGATACTAAATTATTGAAGCCTCAAAAAAAACTTGGAATTTTTCTAATGTATCTACAATATAATTATATTATCCATGTAAGTATAGTTTGTTATTAATTTAATGACATTCAAAATTATTCTAAGCTCTATGACAGGCAAGCATTCTATCAATGAAACATCGATATACATGAGATTTGTTTTGTCGGTGGCCGACTACTACTGCTAAGCATGCGTGCTTCTGTGCCGGAGGTAGCGAATAGAATCCCGCAGCTATATTTTAAAATTCAAAATACGTTTATTGGTTTGAACACTTGGTTGATAGCTTTCTTCTGTCAGAAGTATATTAACTAAGTCTCTTAAGAGACATTCGTGTTGGATGTATGGTTGATTATATTGCAACCGAAATTGCTATCGACAGAACATTTTGTAGACATTCTATTATCACTTGTGTACGATAATGTTATAGATATTTATTGAATAAAAATTTACTCTTATCCATTTTCAAATTCATATAGGTATGGAATTATAGAAGAAAGAAACGACACGTTATATAATTATACGCGCGACCTGAAAAAAAACGAGAACTTATAAAATTTTCCACCACTTATTCACTATTAAGTAAAACGATAAATGATCCGTAATTGAATATTTAATATATTTGGTTCGGATTATCCTCGTTTTTCAATTATGTGAGTCCCTCCTCCCCACCATTATATCGTATAATCGAGAGTACACTTTAATCATCAAATTGTGTACATAAGACCTGTATGCTTCATATTCCTCACTTTCGAAACAGGCGTGACAAAATATATAATTTTACTTTGCTTGGGATAGATTCAAGCACATTCATTATTCAGATTGATTCAATTCACCCTGTTATTATAAATGTGTTTCAACAGTTGGCTGTATACGATATTTTGAGTCTTTTATTAATCATCAGTGATGATATTATATGCTGAAAGAAAAACCGCTACACCTGGAGTCATAAGTGAAAACTTTTTTTTTGACTGAGATAACACGCGAGCATTTTCTGCTTTTTAATGTAGATTACGATTGAATATCTTTTAATACATATAACTAATATGATTGGCGATGTCCTATTTTATGAATATACCGACTGTATTAAATATGTAATGGAAATGTAATTACTTTGGTTTCTGTTTCTTGTCAAACACTTGGGTACCGGCAGTAGAGCGTACCTGTTTCAAACAAGTTTCGTAACATCAAAAGAACATAATATGTATATTTGTATAAGAATATTATTATTGTATACACAAGGCATGCATACAATCTTTTAAATTTATACAGTATTTTAGGATCTTTTTACGCGTGTTAGTTAGCCTAGCCTATGGAAACTTTTCAAAATATCTATCTAGCGTATGTACACAACGAGTATTAACAAAAGAATAAAAGAATCAATATCATTTATTTACTTTTCCCGAATGTGAGTGAGACTTGGGATGTTACATTTTATTTCGAAGCCAAAAGAAAACTACCATACCTATCCGCTTCCATCCGAGAGATATGTTATTCGACAGAGTGGGTATCTAATTATTTTTACGAGGACTGTTCGTTAGCCAACTGCTTGGAAAATTTTGACAATGACTGTCTAAAAATAAAAAGTGAAATATTTTCCTATATAATTAGTTTGCAATCCATATTGAACATAGACTGGTATAATACGAAGCTTAAATCTGGCAATATGTTTTAAGCTTACTTAATGTTTATTGATTAAATTAGCATCGACTTTGTAAAAGTCGATTTGACAATGTTTGAAAAATGATGTTCTTTAATTTTACAAGATAATTAGATAATGAATTGTCAATATACCATATGCGCGGTCATAATATCACAGTAGATAATGATATCACGACCGAAACAGCTATCGACAAAACTATCTTATAGAATCATAGTTTTTTCGCTTAAGTAGTTTATAGTTACAATAGTGCAACAAACTTTCAAGATATAAAACCAATCAAGGAAATAAATAAAAGTATTTTAACCCTGGTTGTCACCGATCAGTTTCTCTATAATAAATGATAGTTTTTATCGGTTGTCTGTCTCGTTCTGATATGGAAAGATAAATTATCCAAATAATCAGATCGATTGAATATGAATGAAAATTCTTAATTAAGAATACACAGATATAGGACTGGATTCCACATGAGTAGCGCAAAAATGTCATTTTTTTTCATTACGTAGATCTATATATTCCATGTCTGAGTGGTCATGTTTACATTCGGAATGGATAAGGCAAAAATAATATTCATTGGAATTTAGAATTGGGAATTGGAATCAAATTAAATTGAAATGGCAACTTTTTAAATGTTTTTACCGATAATATAAGTATAAGTATTCTCTGAATATTCTTCGCGCCGTTAAAATATATGCCAAAAAATAAATATGCCCGACATTTCAATGTATTTATAGAAGTGACGGAATAGAAACGAATACAATATTCTAATATAAATATATGACTTTGATACAAATGCTAGATACAGTCCAACTTCAAAAAGTTGAGCAATGATACGAAGTTAAAATATCAAGTATCAACTTCTGACATTTCAATGTGATAATATTAAAAATCGTTCAAGAAAATTTTGATGTTTTGCTGAAAAATATAATGCCTTCGGCAGTTGTTGGTTAGATAATATAAATACCATTCTGATACGTATATTCCATGTTTGCAGAGGACACATTTGAACCATGTATGAAATAAATTAAGTTTATTGAATTAGATTCCACTAATAAATATACATTCTACAATGGTAAAATAATTGTAATATGCTTTATAACTCGGTTGGAAAGAGCGCAAACGTGCATGTGTTTGTTTAAAGAAAATCGGAAACTGCTAGCTTTTAGCAGACACATGGAGACATACTCGTATACTGGAAGAAGAAAGACAGATTGGGTTCAAGCAGTAGCAGAGAAAGATGAAGTATCTTTTAACAAATAAGGTCATAATTTAATAATAATGTGATTATTACATAATACATATGTACTGCAAATATGCATAATGCCTTTGACGGTCGAGTTTTTTCTGCAAGAATGTTGGGAACAAAAAAGAAACGGAGGCCGAAGGGTCAGTTATCTTTGATAGATGACCCAATTAATACCATATAACCCCCATCAAAAATATATCCGATATGCAGTCAATGAATGATACCGACGGAACTGGTGATTCTTTCGGTACGAAAAGTTTGAAGGTACAAATTGTCTCCTTACTGCAAAAATCCTTTGACTCTAAAGAATCCAAAGTACTGGGAACTGAGATATATTTAGTCTTATCGGAATTTTGTAAATCAACTATAACGGAGTTCCACGAATCCTGGCATGCCGAAAAACTTTTGTAACATAGCAGATAAGAATTAACTGATTCATTCAGCAGGAAATAAATATGATAGCATTCTTCAATTTCACCGAAAATGGAGTTGTTGAATTTTCAAAGTAAGAGAACGATATATTATATGTGCACGCGTATATATATTTATTTTAATAAATACTATGTAATTCATTTTCTATGACTTAAACTATAACGTAAAATAATACATATGCACGACTAGAAATATTCAATTGTTTAAATCTCTTTATACCATGGTGGAATAAATTAAACAATTTCATTGTGAAGTCAGCCCGTGATATTTTTACAACAATAGGACTAAAAACTTTGTTTTAATGACAATTGATAAAGCAATGTAAATCAATAATAAATACATAGTATTATATGCAGCACAAATAAATTATTTATACAAGCTGGAAATACAAAATACGTAACAAAATGAGGATTTGTTTTGTACACAGCACTATGCCTATCTAACTAACTAAAGAAAACATACGAGTATAAATAAAATCAATGGTTTTTCGCAAAGTATAATTTTTTTCTTGAGGGTGTGGAGACTTCAGGCTACATCGCTACAAAACGTTGTATTCGTATTTATGCAACTTCAGTTTATGGACGACAACAAATTAATATTTTATTTTTACATTTTTACCGGATCATATTATAATTAATATATGACACTAAACTTGACCACCTAATCAAAAATGAGTATAATAGTTATGAAATCTACTAAATACCATATATTGTCAAATTGATGTACTTACCTATTTTATTACATTAGTTATGCAGAAATTTTATCAAAATGAAGCTTATAGATATCTACACTGTTAAGATTTTTATTACATAAATTAATGTTGTAATATTTTATAATTTTGATATTTTATAATGATGTTGTATGCGGATCTTTACGATTAAGAGCTTAACTTATTTAGCATCCAGTCCAGCATTTTTATTTAGTTAACCTTTGCATCGGTAAAATTGGAGCCCGCCACTTCTGGTACCAACGTTACTCCATTAATACTAGTTTACTGTGTCATTTTATTAATTTACTTTCAAATATAGTAATCTATAAAAAAAATGGTTCAATAAGTCGAGGCTTTCTAATTGTGCAGATATCTGTATTATTATTATTATTATGTTAGATAAACCTTTTCACATCGCGGAAATTTATGTTTTACATTCATGGGACGGACTCCTCACACGGTGGATATCTACATACTCCACTTTCAGAGCAGACAAGGTATTTAAAAAATAGTATACGTATTTGGCGGTACTGCCAGTTAGCGGACGATAATGTAATCAGGAATTTGTAAATATTAGTACATTAAAAAGTATTTAGTCTATGCATACGCAATTAAACACTTATCTAATTATAATATTATTATGGTGCCTTTTGAAATTGTGAATATTTTTCGTGATGCATCGTCTACGTAAGCAATATTATTTTCGATAATAATATTAATTATTGAGTTTTATTGATTAGCTTATCGTAGACGTTTTATTCGATATAATTAACGTACAGCATAATCAATTTTATGATGTGTATAACTAACTATCTTCAAATGATAAAATAAACAGCGAAAAATATGATGTCTCCACTTACATATTATACTTGTTAGCAATTTGTCTCAAAACTACATCATAACTATTGTAATTGAAATAGTACATATAATACCAAATATACACTTGGGACGTTTTATGGAAGTTTATATAAACTTTATTTTAAATTCGCACTGCAACTGGATCGTAATTATTCCAACTATATCATTTATTAAAACATATAAAAAGACGATAACTACATTTTAAATTATGAAAAATCGAAAATTACAACGGGTTTTTAGTTTATTTATTTTGGTGTAAAAATTAATCAATGTAAGCGATACTTTAAAAACATGGCAAATAATAATATTCTCAAAATGAGATCCAAATATTTTGGTTCACAAAATATAATATGCAGTCACATTATAGATGTTCATGGAAAAATACTCTTACAAATGCTCTTAATTCTCAACTATGTATAATACGTATTGCATTATTATTTCGATGGAATTACATCATAATTTTTATATTGATTATATTATTTTTGTAACATATGTATACATATAAACCTCATAGTCGATTCAAAGAATCAAAAGTTAAATGAGTATAAATGTATGGATCTACAATATAGAATCTGTATATTTAGACCAACGGTCTCCAAACTACGGCTCGGGGGCCAACACCGGCTCCAGGCCATGCCCGGTATCTGGCCCTCGTTTTTTTATTATTTGTTTTTATTTAATAGTATAATTTATAAGTAAGCTTAGCGCGAGAGATAAAACAAGTAGAAACGTATGAATTCTAGAAGTTTTATAGGTAATTTTGATTTACCATAACATAATACGAATTTATCGATGCTAATTTATATAAAATATTAAATGTTTGTTCATGTATCTTTCAATATTACATATATTACCATATTGAATGTATTTATATAGTTATTTGTGATAAGAAAGTAGTCAGACCTAATCTATATTTATTTTAATGAATCCA
>JAGVSQ010004410.1:8100-19490 GCA_022683975.1 Rhyacophila evoluta
TTATTATTAATATCTCTTAACTTTTCATCTCCATTATTGATAATAATATTTTATTTTGAAGTGTTACTTTTTATAATGAAAATATCTGATATACAATCACTATTATCAGACATCTAAAAATAAATTATAAAAAATTTGTTCAATAAAATGATTATCGTATTACAATACAATTCACGCTTTTTTACTATGCCCACATTATACGATGTGACGGACAATCTTTTGAGGTTATGGTCTAATTTAAAAAATAAAAGATACATCAGACCAAAACAATAACAAATTATCACATGAAATATTTTGTATCCGGATCAGGAAAAAGTGAACCTTTACACATAGGCGTCGTAAACATTTATGAGTCGGTCGAGCGGCAATAAATAAATAAAATTGGTTGAAAAAAAACGGATTCTTGCATGGCAGGTGTTAAAACCGCAACGTGCGTTGTTATTATAATCGGATTTGAGTTGAAATGTTTAATATCGTATAAAAATAATTCGATTCAAATTAAAAATGTATTTTTCTGTATAATTCGGGAGAGATATAGAATGTACTTTAAATTATTTAAGTATGATACAAGCATATTATACGTGTTTGACTTTGGTTTCTCTATAAAATCAAACACTTTTTATGTATAATAATTACAAATAATTGTATTATATTATAAATTACCTGCATGTTTAACTACATTTAACGATATGACATTACGAAAAGGCATGTAAATGGACAATTTCTTTAGTTTGAAAGAAAATATAAACTAAAACGGTATATTAAAATTAGAAATGTGTACAATATACATTTGACACATTCGGTATTGTGGTGAATCAAAAATGACAAATTCTACACCGAATCACATCAGCACTCATAGGAAGCATGGCTAATGCTGGTTGTATTAGGTTCTACAAATCAATTAGTTTCGTTGATAGCTATTTCAGTTGATAAACATCATTGGGACTATACCACTATAGATTGAAAAAAACTATAAAATTCAGATATCGATAACTTATTGTGTCATTGATACACAAAGATTTGCCAACTGCAATAATAGTAAACTGAATAACTTAAATATTTTGTTAAAATCAAAGTAAATGAAGTTCTTTTTTTTCCAAGTTCACTCCTTAAGTGAAGCATATGGACACCGCGTGTCGCCCCAAGAATTCCTGTTGCTCGCCAGTATTCTTGCGTCCTCCCAAATTATACCTGCATCCCCTAGCTTCGCCGAATATATTCTATAGATAGTATTTAGCGGCCTTCTGGAACGCCGACGAACGGTCAGCTTAAAGAATAGGCAGACAGGTTCAGACTCTCTTGAGGCATCCGCAATATGTGGCCAAGCCAGGACGCAAAGTAAATTTAAAAAAAATCAACGATACAATAACTGGATCTTCAATGAGTTGAGCAATTGGCTGACAACTAATTCTTGTTTTAAAAAATCTGTTAAGCTTTATCTTTACACTGTGATTCGCATTTTTAATTTTTAAAGTGATATCATCACACTGTCTATTAACCGAGCGAAAATGGTAAAAAATATCGCAGTTATTATTACATCTTAGTAATTAATCAATTACAAATCATTATTTATCTTCATAAGTACGATTCATAGAAGGAAGCTTTTGTATTTCATTGTAAATACTATTACGTCGAACCCAAAGCTTTATTCATAACAATAACATGCATTAATCTGTTTAATTCCTAATCTCAAATATAAATTACACCCAATTTAACTGTACGCAGTGGTCAAAAGCACGGTGATTTTCGTTGCCTCTCGCCCCCGAAAGCCTGAGCTGTAAGACGCCGAATAATAACTCAGTCATGTCCCACGGGCCTCAAACTCCGCTTCAGTCCCTCGCTGGGAGACTCAGGAAGGCCTACCCAATTGCGGTGCAGAGGTCTGAGGAAGTAAACTTGTTGGAGTGATCGTCTAGGGAGGGCTCTGATCTCGGAGGGGATTCTATTTTCTATTGAAACACTGGCGTTTCTGCAGGATACGCTTTTTTATACCTAAAAAATAACTTATGTATGCACGTTTAAATCAGTTTATAGATATTACATAAATCCAACGTAAATTTATCTGAAGTATATTTTATTTAAAGCATAATTAAGCTTTTAGACGTTTCAGATTTTACAGTAATGCCAACATATACAATAAAAAAATCTTTAACTTTTGTTCGTATTTATATTATTGCTCCGAAAGTGGATTATATAAATCTACATATTGCAAAAATGTCGGTTACGAAATTGTATTATACCATATAAATCTCCGTAGTGTGAAGACATGTTTAAACAGATTTTTTTTTACGAGAATTTGTTGTCAGATAATGCAGTTCCGTATTTTTGGTATTTTTTAAATCCTGCAGATGACGGAATCAACTTCGCAATCTCCGGACGTAAGACTCGCACGCTGTTTTGGTAAGTAAATAACATATTATTATTACACATTTAATCTAAAAAAACGAGAAACAATAATTTTAGAAGGAAATTATTACTGGCGCGAGCTAAAAAACAAGAAATAATCAAATTTAAAGGAAAGTGGCATAAAAATATTTGAGAAGCACTGCTTTAAACTACCGGGAAGATCAATTATTAAAACTCATATTTCATTGAAGTTATAAATAAATACTATAAACATCGTGTCAATATTGAATAATGTGATTATTTTTATACACCGTCACAATCATTTTGAGACAAATTTATACAAATCCTGATATATTCATTATTTTGTAAGCGGTCAACATTTTAATTAAATAGTATTTCAATTTAAAATATTTGACACATTTTTAAACCATGTTTGCCAAGATTCATAAATTTGAATATCAAATAAAAACATATTTACTGTTCATATAGTTATATAACTCAAATCTAGAATCTACAACAAACTACAAACAACTATTACTAAATCTACTACAACCATGCACGCGCTTATCCACTTGACCCCGAAACGACATATATCATATATTTCAAATATAAAAATTCAACCAAATTAATTGTTAAAAAAATGCGTAAAAACCAATTTAGTAGTTAGAATATCTATAATTAAAACGAAATAAATCACTATAGTATATCTATCTCATAAATATGCAAATATAGATTATATATATTTTGTGAAAGTTGTTAATTAGCCATTAAATCAGTCAATTAACTTCATATTCTTTATTAAAATAAGGTGGTAATGGAATGCAAAAAATAATTCACGAGTACGCGTACTTTGTATGATGTTATGCGACAGTTTTATAAATGTATATTTGAAACAAAAAATACTATAATTTATTAGTTTTCAATTATGTATCCTATATTGATACGTCACTGTGTTCTGATTTTCTGACTTGATGCGGTTTCCTCGCGGCGTCAAATGTACATCCGTCTGTACGAAGACAAATTTTCTTAACTAGTTGTTGTTTAGTTTTACTTCTACTACATACCTCTTCGATATATAATAATACATAGGCGTATGGTTTCATGTATAAATAATATTGGTCTGACTTGCATCAATTCTCCGAAGGGGCGAACGATACATAGCCAAAACTATCGAACTTGCAACTTAGTTACTAATATATGGTACGGCCAACGATAAATCAACACGTTTACTCCTAATTAAAATCTATGTTTTCTTTTTATTAAAGATACTAAAAATATTAATTTTAGTCTGATTAGTTAGATAACCTAAATTGATTTCGATTAGTTAAATAACTTACTTCATTTTTCTTTGTTGTATTTATTGAAGATATTTATAACAACGTTGATGGTTTTAAAGGGATTTCTTTTTCATATCTATGGTAAAAATGCATTCTTATTTATTTTTAAATGCGTTTATCTTCATTATAGTTAAATGGATAAGAAAAACATGTTTATTTCAAGCAATCAGAAAATCTTGTAGAGTAAAATAACATGTATTTAAAAACATTTTCCTAATATATATTACAATATCCGTTATGTTCCAAAATCGGGCAAATGCTCGTATAGTAGTGTAACGTTAATTTGGTATATAAAATTATTACAAATTAAAAAGTCAACAAATATACGGTTAAAATATGATATTACAAATATTTACGGCTTATTCATTATTTGATATTAATTCACTGTGTTATTTTCAACACAGATTTAAACGAGAAAGATTAGTAAATTTTTATTTATTATAATCCAATATCGCATAAATTTTAGTGAAAACTTCCCTCTTACTTATCGTTGATATTATTATAATATTAAAGTTTTGGTGGTTTGCTAGGAAATCTGGATCTAAAACTTGAAGATCAAAATTTGGGAATACGCTTGTCTTGATTTTGAAATTATTAGATAAGGATAACTACGAATTTATGTATCTTGTATCAAAGATAATTTATGCACGTAACCACAAATCACCTACTTTATAATATATGTTTTTAACTTTAATGGACATAAAGCTTTCTTATCCCTTCGTTCAATATACTTTAAGAATCTTTAACCGAACCAAAGTTTAACCAAGCATCTTAATTTTAATAGTTTTACTATCTAAAGCTTAAGTTTTTTATTTTCAAAAAATCTCTTAAAGATATTCTAGTTCTTTAAGCTTACATTGTTAAGAGACAAGCAAACTTTTATCTTGGTGGCTCCTTTAAAAGTTTTAATAAAAGAATTCTTATCTTTCGTAGACTGCATTCAACTTTACCTGCTATTTTTATAAAAAAATCACGTAAATTTTTTTCGACATGTATTTTTCCAAAAAAAGAATATATTTACAGAAAAAAATTTGTCTTTTTTTTGGCAAATTATTTGGTCATATGATTAAATTATATTGTATATAAATATTAAAGAAATTAAAAGACCTAACAGCAGCTATATAATCTGAGTCTATGACTTCCTGTCCAGAGCTATTCAAAACCAAATGCGCCTTCCCACATATTACACGAGGACGACTTTTATACATGCATATATACGTCCTATAAATTTTTCATTGATATTTTGCTGTTTATTTCTAATAAAATTAAATTGTAATTAATACATAATTGACTCATTTTTGTAATGGTATATTCACCATATTAATACAATTTAGTTTCTCTTCAATATGTCTTTCATAATTATTAAATTTACGACTTATTTGTATTAGTGTATAATAATATAATTTTAAGTACAATTAATAGTTAAATTAGCCATATGCGTTTATAAGCCAAGTATACTATATTTTTTTAAAGTCTGCAGAATCAGATGCTCAATGGGTTGAGCAAATTCCCGAAAAAAATATGTCAATACATATTTATATTACGGAGACTCATATACTCCATTTCACACGTTGTATATATATATGCTTCACTTTTGGAACAAGGATTGTTATTAAATATATAATATATGAGCCCTATTAAAATATAATATATTTTTAATAATATAGAGAAAAATAGCTTCGTAAAATAACTTGATGCTCCAGTTTTCATGTTCATAAAATAAAATTGAACAGATTGAAACTTTTCCGGTAAATACTTAAAACCAATAAAGTCCTGCGTCAGCCTCGTCCTATCTTACAAGCTGCAGTTCATTGAAAATCTCAGAGCTTTTATCTCGTGGTCGAAAACTTTCGCCAAAGTTCCGGAAGTGGCCACCAGTATGGCGCTTAGCAAACCGCGACTGACGCGAACCGGACGTGAGTTATTTGAACCGAATTCTAATTACACATTCCCTCATCAGGGATGGTAATGAACAGCGTTTGTTAACTAGTTAAGAGACGTTTATCTTGGGGAAAAAATGTAATAAATACTTTAACAGTACGATTAACCTTCATTACTTAATATATCCTATACACTATGCGTACTAAACCTCACATTCATATTTATAAAAAATAATTTATTGTACATATAGTATTGTAGTAACAAATAAAAGATATTCATATCAAAAGAAATGTTATTTAAGCGAAGTTAAATTTAGGAATAATGCGATACGTCAACATAATTAAGTATTCAAAATTCAAATTCATTAAGTAATATTCTATTGAAATATTCATTAATTAAAAGTATATGCTCTTTTCATTTCTTTTGTCATTTAAAATAAATTATATGGACTTCATTGAAAGTGGTATATATAGATTTCCATAGCTTGAAGAGATCTATCACAGAAAATTGAGTATATGTTTGCTTCTCTGATGGCGTAGCTAGTAGCGTGTGCGCCTAGCAATCTGGTGAATGCGGGTTTGATTCCCGATCAGTCGGATTCAAACAATACTAAAAATGCACGATCGGATGGCCATTGGGTTGAGTATTTTTCTAACAAACAATTTTCGTGAAAAATAATCTCTCAAGACGTCTTCACATTGCGAAGATTCATATACTCCTCTTTCAGGATGGATTCCTTCACAGTATATGCTTCACGTTGGGATCGAACATGGTATTAAAAAAATGTCCACAATGCGAATTGTAATTCATGGTATACCTTTTCTACGACAATTTATTGTCAGCCAATTGAAAGCCCCATTGAGGATCAAGTCGTGTTTGAATTCTCTTCGATAGCAGAGAGGTAAGTACGCATGTGTCGCATGGTTCCGGATTGAACTATCGAAGCTAGAATTGCTAGGCTAGCTGCTAGGAATATAATTGAAATAGAATTGATATCCTAAAACCAATTTATTTATATATGAAGCTTTTGATAATATAACATACATGTACGCAATATTTATGGTGGTTTTAGGTTAGAATAAAAATATTTCGTATTTTGCTTGGCCTACGAATTATTCTGGTCGTAAATATAAAGTTTTTGTTATTTATCTTTCTTGTCTTCCACGTTTTAATGGTTTAATTAATTAAGTAGGCTAATCAGTTGACCTTAATGAGCACACGTGCTCAGTGTACAGCACAACTAACGAGTTGAATAAGAAATAAGCTCGGAGATTGGGGGAATTGTGATTATTCGACTTGAGGCTTTAATTTAATGCTGTTGTGCTTTCACTTCATTACATTTCTTAAAGCCTCTATGTGCTTTGAGTTTGAATAAAGCACAGCAAAAATTAAAAGATTCACATGGAAGATAAACGTTTGTTACTTTGAAGCTACATTTTTTTATAATTAAACATCTGGCTCTTGATGTATTTATTTAATTACAAATCTAACATACACATATGTTAAGTAATAATATATTTATTACACACGTACACGTATTTATGATTATATTTGAAATATAAAATTATATTATAAGTATTTTTCTTTAAAAAGCTTGAGTTCTAATTTTAATGATAGCACAGGATTTAAAGTTACCTCGTAATTTGAGCTTTTTATTAATATGGTAGTTATGAGATAACAGCAAGCCAAAGGTTTAATTGATTGTTAAAGTCAAAGCAAATATAAAAAAATATGAAAAACATATACATACAAAAACTAATAATGGGTTTTTACAATCGATATATTTTCTTACCGTAAAATAACTTTAAAAGGCGAAAAAAGAAGATATATATATAACATAAACAACAAGCAATATCGTGAAAGTTACGATAACTGTATATATATTTTAAATATGTTTGCTTCCAAGTGGAGCACATGGATGGACACAGTATCCACTGTGGAGTATATGGATCTCCGCAATGTGAAAACGTCTTGACAGATTACTTTTCGTGAGAATTGTTTGTCAGAAAATCACTCAACGCAATAGGTAACCAGTTTTGCATTTTTTGATTTTTAAAATCCGACAAATGGGGAATCGAGCCCACATTCCCTGGATTTTTAGGCGCGCTCGCTTCCAACTTTGCTAACTGGGGAGATATATACATATCTATATGATTCTTTGTATATCCCATAAGTTATCTATATTGCCACATTACGTTTATTAAAATTACATTTAGTAAATACATAGAGTAGTAAATCAAAGCTTTAATTTATACCCTTCATAAAATAACTTTCGATAAAAGCTTTTAGATCAATTGTTCAGCTGTTGCGGTTAAAAACTTAAAAAACTCTACTAAGACTATGATAATTTAATAATAATAATATTAATAGAGTCATTTTGTATCGTAATGATAATTATTTTAATTAAAATCATATATATACAAGTATCTGAAAGATTATTAAGGTCAGTCCTTTATCAACGGATGCGAACTAAATTCGTAATAGTTTAACACGACATCTGTTATCATATTTGAAACTTTGCCCAGGTTTCTAATACAAACTTAGGTTCACTATTTTCAATATTAAAATCAATATTGCGACCAGCCAACCCCTAAAGATATTAGTATTAACAATTGCGTTGGAAATATCTATCCCCGGATGGATAATCTACGTTGTTTCATGAAGCTGTATAGTTACAAGCTGTGTTTGCCAATCTACGAGGAGCATTCACTATTTTATCTACTTCAGTTTGAAATGACATAAACGAGTTTAAATTAGTTTATGTATTTTAGGATGTGTCTTGAGGTGATGTCTACATAGTTTTAGTTTAATGCGGTTATAATATTCTTACATACAAAGTGACAACATGGATAAGGCTTTCTTGTCAAACCATTGAGGAATCACTTGGCTTGATGATAGTATACTTTTATATTTTCTATTAAAAGTCAAACAGTATTTAACATACATCTAGAGTTTTAATTCATAATTCTGATCTTTTAGACCGCAAAATTGTTCTTTAAAATTTTTAGAAGCAGCCATTTAAATGTGGCATACTGTCTGTTCAAATTATTTTTTGAGTGAGTAACAATAAAACAATAAAAGTAACATTTACATTAATATTAATTTTTTGAAGAAAATTTTCACACATTCAGTAGTTTATTCATTATATTTTAAAACAGAGTCTTTGAAGCAATAAAAAAGCTCTAAAAAACTACCAATTCTTATATGCCGTTGATTTTTAAAATATCAAGACTTGTAATGACAGATAGCTATTTCTGATGCCAAAGCATCTATAGGAGGATTTTTTTAAACATGCCTGGTCCAATTGTGAAACATATGGATCTTCATAACGTCAACAGTTATCTTAAAGTAATGTTAATTATTTGCATACTCACTATCAACCAATTATTCATTATATGAGACATCGAATTCTGTATCTTAAAGAATTCAAAAATGAATATTCGATTATAAAACACAATCGTTAAAGTCAAAAGTTAATCGACTAACGAGATATCAAAATTTTTGAGGACGATATTGAATTTGTGGAAGATATTACAAATATTGAGTGAGGTAATGATCAAACCATAATTAATATTAAATAAATCGAAAAGGTAGGTGGATTATTCAACCCTCCTTATAAATAAACGTACTATGCTACATTCAATAATTTATCATCTGTCTATATACAATATATAGTAAAGTGCTCTGTAGACTAGTTGATAATATCAATATTAATTATAATTGGATAAAAGAATTCAAGATAGTTTTATGTAATATAATGTAAAAAAATTTCAATTTGATAAATTTTCAACATGATAAAGTGACAAAGAAAACACCGCATCGCAAAAAAACGCATCAGGATATATATTATACTTTCAAAGCATTTTTCAGCGCCACTTATAAAACGACGCAAGATGAAACCACTCGACTAAACTCCGGGTCATGTTAGGCAAAGTTAGTTCCATACCAGTCCGCAACAGTTTGCCTTGTCCGGTGGCGCGTGTCTTCTTCCGCGAAAGTTTTATTTGAGAGCGAATCGAGCGTAGAAAAGCGATTTCAACAATGATATTAAGTAGTATATTCAGTTTGAAAGCACTGCGGTTTATTTGTTTAGTATCCTGCCATGAAATAGACGTTCGTTTAGTTTTTAAAATATATATATATGTACAGATAAAATATAACCATCACCTGAAAGTTATAAATATTTAATATATATGGATTTATTTTATTTTATACGATAGACAGTATTCAGACAAAATTTAATCAGGCGATAGAAGTATATTTATAATTTTAAATAATTATTTTTCTAATCACTCAATTTATTATGTAAGCGGGTGTTATTTAAAAAAAATAAAAGATTTATGGCTGGATATTCAGTTGATCGGCTGACAACCAATCCTAGTAATAATAATCTTTCAAAATAAATTTCTGTTCTATTGTGTGATTGTGAAGACTTTATATTCGGAGTGGGGGAACAAATTTCGAGTGAGTTAACAACAGTATGAAATGTATCCATCATTTCACATCACAACGAAAGACATTTTGTCGCTTCGGTGGTCGAGTAACTAGTAAGCGCGCATATTTTGATACTGGTGGTTGCCAGTTAAAATTCTGCAGATGCATAAATTGGAAAAAATCAGCTCTGGATCTACAGCAAACTAAGCGATCGACTGGACGCTGATCTTTGTGCAAAAATACTCATCAATAATAAGTCTTTATATAAGATAAAACGTCCCATATTCAAAACAGATATAAACTAAAATAATTGACGCAGCTCAATGATTCAGATCAATAAAATGACTCAATGATTAATCTGACTCGTGGATTGGATATCCTGTTAAACCAAAAGTGATTCCAAAGTTATATTCTCTCAGCTGTAAAAGATATTAATAGTGAATTTCTTGGTGTAAATGCAAATAAATAATAATGATTTACATCAATTAAAGAAAGAAAAAAGAACGTAACTCACATGGAACGAATTTTACAAGACATACAAAAAAGACCATTTAATAATTTTGGGCCAAAGTCAAATATTATGTAGACAGAAGCCTTTGGAGTGATAAGACTAAAACTGGTATATTATTTACCTAGTGTGATATCAATTAAAAAATTTATTTAAGAAAAATAAAAAAAAATCATCTGATAGTAGTCTTTTTTCTCATCGCAAATTTCACGAACCCTTATTTCTTAAACTTAAAAGCTAAATATACCATTTCGAAGTTTACAGTTTCCGTTATTTTTCTAGAACATGCATTAAATTTTATACATTGTGATAATCGAAAAAAACCTATTTTGAAAAAACTGAGTGCTACATCTAAACTCGATATATTTGGTGTTTATTGAAATATGACGTGTTGTTTGCATGACTTTGAAATTGTTAAAGAAATTCATATGCAATCTTTCGTTCATCTGTTACTAATAGCACTTTAATACAGTTTGCAGCTTAAATTAAAATTCATTTCTATAAACAATAATTTACACGGCGTCCTTAGAATATGACCGAACCGTCTTACATGACTATAGCAAATAACTAACTATCAAACCACTTATTTATAGCCACAGGGTGAATTTACGGAAGCTTCCTTATACTTTTCTTTTAATTATTAAATTCTTTATAAAAGTTCTGAACTGATACGTGAATCACAAAACTTTAGAATTTATATTACTTCTATATTGCTAAAGTAGTCTAATCCTGATTTGAATATTTTTAAACATATCTTCACGAACTCTCAATCGGAAACGAGGAGTTTTTTTATCGGACAAAATAAATCACTTACATCTTTATTTTTTTTTTTTTTTTTATATACCATGTTCGCTCTCAACGTGGAGCATATGGATCTACACATT
>JAGVSQ010004411.1:0-19489 GCA_022683975.1 Rhyacophila evoluta
AGGCTACATTATATGTGGGCAGTGAGCGAACATATAACATACTAGTATGTTATATTATAATGACAATATATGTTTATTGAATTACCTCCATAAATTATATATAAACTCAACTCAATCTAGTCAATTAAAAGGAATTATGATTGGTTAGATTTGGACCTTTTCATGTATACGTATTGCTTTCGTTAACTGCAAAAGTTGGGAATAGAGTCAAGACTCAAAAGCGTGAAGTTGAACAAAACAAAAGTCCATTCGTAATAATAGACAAATCAATATTTATAATCATCGAAAACAACAGAATTCAATAATAATTATATCACTCATGTTTACAACCTTATTAAAATAATAACATTTGAATGCATTTAAAATTAATCATAATATATATTAGTAATACTTGTAGGTCTTGTGACATTTTCTTATAAGAGAAGCATCTGCCTATTGCGCCAGTGTAGAGTGAAGTCAGCAATAATTTGGATTTGAGGAGAGTTCTACAAAGTATACTTGTATCATTGATTTTTTACCATGATCGATAAGGTGTGTTTACGAGCTTTCCAGCTAGATGCTAATTCACATTCAATAGTCAAGTCCTCGTTTGATTTAAAGTAATCTAAGGTACGGATATAGCTTAGACAGGTGATTGCTTAAACTATGT
Source organism: Rhyacophila evoluta (assembly GCA_022683975.1). Lineage (NCBI taxonomy): Eukaryota > Metazoa > Arthropoda > Insecta > Trichoptera > Rhyacophilidae > Rhyacophila > Rhyacophila evoluta. Next base: position 650 of record JAGVSQ010004411.1, read on the forward strand.
CGCAAATTTCAAGCAAATGTTCAGATTTGGGTTGATTTGTAGATTTAAAAGGAAATAAGTGAATTTTAGATTATTTGTTTCGATATATATGTTCATGCAATCGTTGGTTGCAGATATTTATCATTGCTAACTTCACCCTGGTCTAGACGCTCATTATAAAAAAATATAAAATTTAAACAATCTCAGCTGAAATAATGCCTACGCACTTATTCAGAAGCATTCGATTCGGAAGTGTATGATTGATTATCAAAATTATATAAGATATATCTTATTATATATCTCACAATTATCTGCTTTATCATGACTTCTGTCAATAAAGGATTGTGATTATCTTATTATCAATTAAATATATCGTGTCCATAATCTATTCGATAAAAAGATATATGATGACATATAAAAAAAAGTCTTAAATCTGGTTTTGTGCGTGGTTTACTAGTTTTTTTGAACACCATGTCCAATTTGAATCGTCTATTCGAAGAGAATAAATATAATCATTTAATTTTTAAATGTTTCATTCGGTATAGTATTGAATATAAGATTAAAATTGATCAAAATGCTCAAAAACACTACAATACCATTCAACAAAGTACAACTATTTGAATTATTATAGATTCTTAAAAATATTAAGAGAGCCCACCAGAAATAAAATATTCAGATTTCCTTATGGCAATTAAAATTAATATTAAATTTAAAAGATTTCATATTATGCTCGAGTTGACTTTCGATTCACAAGGCTCGATTAAAACTAAATCTATAAAATTCCACATAGATCGTTACGTATCGCTCTCACTCGGTGGAAAACTTATGCTGGCAGATAAGTCTGAAGATTTTAATTTTATCCTCTTAACTAAAGTTGTAATAATGCATAGTATCGATGACTAAAAGTGCAAATTTGGTGAGTCCATTTTTGAAAATTTCACAGGATAGTGTAAATACTGATTATTTTTATATTAAAAAAATACATTTTAAATGATTTATTTGCAGAGGTGCTTACGAACGACATACTTTTGATAGATCTGAATACAAAATTATATATTTTGCAGTGTAGCTATCAATCCAAATGAAGTTGTCAAATTTTCTTGGGATATTTTTTCGATATATTTAAATAATTTTTAGCTAAAAGTGGACTTATCAACTTTGCATATGTATTATGCACATTTTTCTCATGACTATGTAATTTTCTTAACGTATAAATTATTCATTTACACAATATTACATAAACAAATATGTATAGCTCTAAACTGTGATTTATAATTAATGAGTTTTTATAACAGTATTTAAAACAAAAAGACATTCAACAAAACAATGTCACATTCTGCTTTACACCAAAAAAAAAAAAAAAACCACCCAAGTCATGTAACATTAAATCGATGTATTAAAAATAAGAATATTTATAATTATTAATTAAATGAATAGATAGTTACGTACATGTAATTCTAGATTATAATAGCACTCACTTTCTTTGAGATAAGAGCTAGGAACTTGTCAAAATAAATTTTAAAAATGTATGTATGATGAAAATGAATATGCAAAATTAGGATATTAAACATAGTATTCAAAGTTCCAAAGCCAATGGTTCCATATTAGACTAGACCAACTAAACATGACACCTGTTACCGAGTACAAAATAGATTCAAATGTGTTTTCATGTTAATTGTTACAAACTTGCTTCAATGGTTCTGTACATATAATTGGAAATAAAATCCATTGAAAATATTAAATCTTTAAATGTAAAAAGAATCTATTCACTGGATTAGCATTTATTTGGTAAAACTCCATTTATAATTACATATGCTAATCAAATTAAGTTTGTCAATAGCTATTTCAGTTGAGACATTATCTTTCAAGATAATGGTGTTCTGAAATAGATATCAATAAAATTAACCTGCATACAATCACAATTTGATAATAATGTTATACTTTTATCACATATTTCGAGAAGTAATTTTTTGACTGTTAAAAAAAATATGTCAAGTTTAATATCTCAACATCATTAAGTCATTTTGTTTAGATGAGTTGGGGCAGTCTACGATGGAGCCATTGAAACCCCAATTATATTCACACAATATTTCACAACTAAAAAGCTTGGAAATCTTTCATTGTTCTTTTATATTTTTTAGAAACTACTGTAAATGCTAGAAAGAAATCATTAAGAGATTGCATATTACGAATAGATAAAAATGTGGAATGGGTTAGTTCTGTCAGAAAAATCTCTACATTGTAAAAATAATATCCGATAATCAGGAAATGCTGGATTGAAATTAAAAAAACATGCTTCATCAAAACTACTCTTCAAATTTTTATATTTTTCAGTTATGAAATATTGATAATATTATATATTGAGTGTAGAAAGAAAAAAGGACGTAACTCTGAGTCTTTTTAAAATACATAATTTTTGATAATCACAATGTACACAACTTATTACGGGTCCTATCAAAAAGATTTAACTGCGAATGCACAATTTAGATTTTTAAATTTATCTAGCCATTTGAAAAAAAGATGGCTTGTCAAATTTGCGATCAGGAAAAGTGCTTCTACTATATCAATTTATAGGTTTTTCTTAAATTTCTTCTTAAATTAATCTTAGGTTAGATAAATAAAATACCAATTTTAGTCTTCGTACACTTTAAAGATTTAATATTTTGACATTGGCCGAGAATCATTGAATATAAGTTTTTGTGCCCCTGTATAATTGGTTCTTGTGTAGGTAACATCCCTTTTCCTTTCCACAGTCGATATGATAAAATGAATTGATTTTTATACTTTTATTCAAGTAAATTAAAGATCATTTAAACAAAAATATTATAGTGAAAATATGTGATGCGCTGGCCAAAGAGCAACTCTGGTTTAAAAATATTAATAAAATAGTACATTAAATATTTTATTTAGATTTGGACTGCTGCTAATTCGTATACACTTAGAGCGTCTGATATTTCTAGGAGTCTTAATAAAACTAACCTAGTAGCTGGATTTAAAAAAAAAAATATATATTTACACGGAGAAGTAAATCTAGTTCACTAAAAAAGGCCTATTTTTAAATATGTCACCTTTTCATGTTCGATTTTTTCTATTTGAAAATCCACTAAAGATGTTCACATTCCATGAAGAATGTGAAAATATTAACGCAATGTTATAACTTCATTTTTTATTTCACACACCTTCATAAACTAGTGAAAGTGTAAAATATTTCGAGTAAATTTTGTCATTCTAAAATCTAGTTTTTTACATTGCTAATAATATGTTAACAAACTCATGTATGCGATATAAGCAAAGGGATATCTTCTTCCGCGATAAACATGAATTTTTTTGAGGTGGCAAAATCATATTATTATATGCGTTAAAAACATGTTATCGAATCTGATTCATAGAATTCAGATATCAATAATATTCTCCGCAATTTATGACGCGATTAAAGACAAATTTAGGTTGACACTTGCCGGAAGATGTATGATATATGAAATGAATATAATCTTAAAACAACAATGAATACCAGGAATAAATTGCCGAAGACCATAAAAACTGGAACAAGTTCCAGCAATAATGTTTTTCTTAGCTGCAAGCTAATCAATATACAAACAAACATACCACGATTATATTAATCGGATTTAATTTTTTTTTTTTTGTGAATGGCTTTTAGAGAACAGAACTATTTAGATCAATCCAATATATCTTTAACTCTCGATATATGATATAAATTAATGCATTCTTTTCTCAATTGGCAGTTTTAACAATGTACAAAATATGATATTAATTATTTTAACTTATTATTTAACTGTGGTGGAACAAAGTTTCGATAATTATAAAGTGTCCAAGCTAATATAAAATTGATGTGGAGCTTCATTGCCACAAAAGAGCTACAATGTTTTCTTTTCAAATATTATCTAAGAAAATATATTTTTAAATACGTATTCGTAGCAGCAATTAAATCAGGACCTGAGTGAAATAATCACCTAATGTATCTTTAGTAATTCTGTCATTTTAATGCGCAAATGAAACCATTAACGAGTGACTCGGATCAGGGTTCACATGACTGGGCGGTGCCCTGTCCGTTCCCTTATCTCAATTAAAACTGTCAAACCATCCGACCTTCATTATTTGACGCAGACATTTTCAATATTCAATATATGGAAGAATGCACAATAACAGGAGAATGGGACGTATTTTATATAGATATATGGTTAGCTATTCATTTAACCTACTGAGATCCTTCCTACTCGATGCCTAACTACACTACATTATTTCAATGTAGATAATAACGATTTCATTTCAGAACAAGACAGACTCCACTTTGGCAGAGTTAGGTGACTATTCCTGATATGACCCTAATAATTTTCAGCCGCTCATATAAAAGATATCTGAAATTGATCAATTTACAAAAATACAATTGGGTTTCCAGAATTAACCGTGATATGTGTCAATTGCAACACCTAACGCAATAATTATTATTATGAAATAATAAAAAAAAAATTACAATGGATATATTAAAATTGAATTTCTATGCAATCATCACATGACTCGTCTGTTCTTTTGATTTATCACAATTTAAAAAAAATCAATATTGTTCATTTTTAATTTTTAGAAAATATTCAACGCACACTAACATAATAGTAATTAATTTTAAATTAAAATTATTTATCTTATACTTAAAACACTTAAGGAAATGAGTTTGAGAGAGAATTATTTCATAAATATATAAACATATGTATAATAATAACCTTTTATAAACATTATCATATTTTCATTAATCACGATAGAAAACGTCGGACTATGTATCTCTTTAAATCAACGATAAAAATGTCAATAAAGATGGATGAAAGGTAGATCTTTAAATATTGAGAAACTTTACGTAAACCTAGCACTGGGAAAAACGCACAACCACGAATACAGGTAGTACAAGTACAGTGATCTTCAAGATCTATCTTTACAACTGCGCCATTGGGCCATATTACACGATACTTAATCTTCAATAGACAAAAAAGACGGAGAGTTTGCAGCAAATAAATGGAGCAAAGATGATCTCCCAAGTAGATGGGTAATGGCTATTAACCAATACACACTGAGTATTACTGACATCACAAATAGCACTGGAAAAAATTCCTGTTTTACTGAAATAGCTTTATGACAGTTGCTTTAGGATTGGTTGGCCGAATATCCACAGTACGTGATTTGAAAAACAAAACATGTTTCAATTATTTAGATAGTTTATACAGTATAATATACTATAATTCTATTCTTCCGTAATACATCAATGATACAATTTTCAAAAAAATATCTCAGATACCTTCGTGTATATTTAAGAAGAGATTTGATTTTCGTATTCTGAACATTTGACAGTTGGTCTATTCGACAAACCAATCCTTTAGCGACGATTTGTCAATTTGCAGCCAGGTGGTACAAAATTATAACTATTATATTTATCCGAGTGATATGTAGAATCAATGCAGGAATCGTAAATCTTAAAGTGGGATCAATCCGTTCGACGATTTCTAACGCTTCTAATAATTAATAATATGTCTTAAAGATTAGACAAAGACAGCTGTGTGCATGTAGTACGCGGTTGCCATCTTGCGGGCGGATGGGTGTGTCCCCAAAGGTAATATCACAGGTGAAAGCTGATCCGGGCGGGCAGCTTCTTTTTAAGATGGAGGCGGTGACGCCTTAATCCGGTGGCAGGTACGTGAACAGTTTGAACTTCTCACGGATGTGCGGCCTCACGTCTTCCTTCTGAAATATTAAAATTGAATCCACCATTTAAAAATGGGTACATTGTCACTAAAAGTGCTCTCTCGGAAAAGTTGACTTACTTGTTCTATAATAAATACTAATTTATAATAAATCGACTATGAAAAGAAAGAAAAGATGTAACCCACACAAAATATTTTTTACAGGAGGTGTAAAAACCTATATTTAATGATTTGGGCTAGTGTCAAAATATTAAATAGATAACCTTGAAGCTAAATTTAGATACGTCTTATTTTCCTTATCATAGTCAAAATGATAACATAGAAGCCCTTCTGTATAATAAATTAAAAATTAATATATGCAAGAGGCTTACGAGAACAGCGAGACGCTCCAAGAAGGGCAGCAGGTTCAGGAGCTCTCGGTCAGAGCGGTCCACGAACCAGCTCTCGATAGGGATGCCATTCTCCAGCTGATAGCCGAAAGCCTGCGGCGAGTTGTCCACAATCACCGTCTTGCTGAGATCTCGCCCCAGAATCGACAGATCTTTGATATAGTTGCCATTTACCAGCAGACAGTGTTCGCGGAATAACCTGAACATCATAATAAGAAATGAGTTTTTCAATTTATTAGATAATTAATGGTTGATTGAAGTCAAACTAATTGAAACCACAATAGATATTAATCGTCTTGATAGTTTTTTCATCTAGTGATTTTTTTCAGAATATTTTTCTATTATCATTTTGAATAACAATAATATTTATGGAAAAAAAATCAACAGCTAAATATAACATTATTGTTACTGTAAGATGGAGGGCACTTAAATATCCACAAGTAGTCAACGTTTGTTTACCAACCATTAAAAAGATATTAGATAAAAACTGTACTCACCTGTATTTAATCCAACGCCTGGCTGGATCCAACAAATTGAGAAGTTTATCAGCGTACACCCTCTTTGACGCGGTGAACAAGATCACCTCATACAGCTGAGATACCCTCGAGAGGAACTCTGCAAAGTGTGGACGCGTTCTCACATGAACCTGAAATAATATCACAATATTTTATTACCTATTGATGTGTAATGAACAATCATGGGAGTGGTTAGTGAAAAAGGGACATAAATAAATTTCTGTAGACTATTGTTATAAAGACAAAAAATTATAAATCACAGATATGGCAAACAATTGTTCTAAGAATATCTGGAAAAAGAAGAGTTATAAAGAGTGACTGTTTATGTCAATTGTTTGTTTTTCAAGAAAATTATTCATTACTCACGGTATATCGGCAGTCTTGAAACAGAACAGGAAAATTGAATGAAGCGTCTGGGAGCTCCTGCAGTGAACAGTGGACCAATGTCTCATCCAAGTCCAAAACCTGCACAAAATCAATCAAATTACAATTTATACATAAATTCCAAATAATTTAGGAAAACACATCCGTATGTTTCTTATCTCATGAGGCCACAGAAAATTACTGTCAAACAGAACTGAGTAAAAGCTTATAAAAATGAAATTTCGGTATTATCAAATTTTCTATTTAAATATTATTTGTAATATGTAATACAAATAACTACCAAACAGATGTATTGCATAAATAATTGTGGACTGACCAAGCTGAGTTCGGGGCTGGTTCTTGTCTTGAGTGGAAGAGCTGGACACCGGCCTCTCGGAGCACCCGGTAAAACTGTCTCCAGCGGTGGTAACTGTAAGTAAAAAATATCACAATGAATAGCCTGATAATGTGAACCAAGTCTATGAAGTCCGCAAAATAGATTTCAGAACTTGGTAGTGCAAGCGTTTTGGATTTAATTTACAACAATTATGGCTTAAATTAAAATGATTTTACTCGGGTAAAAGGTAACTATTGTCAACCATTTAAGTTAAGATATCCAATCTTCAGGCGATTCAGAAAAGATGTGAGTAACTACTAACCTGCTTAATGAAGAGGTAAGGATCGAATGAGTCGACCCAAGCGGCTAGCTGTTCAGGCGTGGCGGTCTGCTGCATGTTGAGCTGCTGTTGCTGCACTGTCTGCTGCGATTGCGAGCACATGGAAACACACTCTGCCACATCTTCACACTCCTCCTGCACGATCAATCAAGACAATTATAAAGAGTCCAATATGCACCAAAATTTATTGTAATGATATTGAGACGATTTTTCCATATCACAAGATTCCTACTGAATGACGGTTTTGTATGCAATATCTGATTGATTATTAACAATTAATGTATGTGAATTTACCTGATCATCGCAGTGTTCGGATTCTGAACATCTAAGGAGGTCATTTGTCTCGACTTGCAGTGATTCAAGTCTCACATCACTATCTGTTCCAGATAACTGAAAACAAAACGATATTTTATAAAAAAGAATTTAAATTAAATATTTTATTTTAAATCACAGATAGTAACCATCTCTTCTGTAAAATGAGATACGAGCATATTGCAATTTTACTTCAAAATCAGCTTTTATTCTGCAGGGTTGTTGCACCTCGGTTTTACGAGTTGCCTGACATGTGTGACCTTAACATAAAAAAAATGTTATCTAGTGACAGTAATTTTCAAATGAAATCTTATTATCACATTACCAGATAGTATAGACTCAAATTGTGATTAGTAAACAAAGAGATTGTTGAATATTAATATAAGCCTTATTTTAATTAACTACTGCAACTTACCCATCCTTCTCCGGCAGCGGCCAGGGATTGACTGATGTCGGCCAAAAAACTGGTAGGCTGCATCTGCAGATCGCTCAGCGCCTCTAGTCTTTCAATGGCACTTCTTGTCACCTCCTCGTCACCACAGAACTTCCTCCTTTGTCTCGGAGCGCCCGCTGCATTGCAGGCATCACTGTCGTCATCAACAAGCATTGAAACAAAGTCAGGCTGGTCCTCTACAAGCGAAGAAGCGACCGCCACACACCCCGAAATCAAATCGACAGGGTCATTGATCAAGCAAGGCATAGGAATCAAATCCACGTCGGAATATTCAACAATGCTGTCAAGATTTATTTCTTGTCTGTATGGCTTTGCGTCGCATACGAGTCTCCCTGGACGGGTTTCCAAATCATCAGGGTTCAAATCTAGCACGGGTAATCTTTCAGGTCGAATCTGATAGTTGTCTTTTTGTGACCGTTCCAGGCAGGAAACTCGACGAACAGTCGTCCCCACAGTGGACACGTGTCTATTTAATTCAATGGCAGAAGAACGTCTTTTTGTGCAGGATCTGTTTATGCTTTCGGCAATCTTGCGTGGTACAGATGTCGCTGTTGCATTTATCTTCGTGACTGTATTGATCTTCCGACATTTTGATTCGACTTTATTAAAAGGTGCAGTTTTCCGATTTGCACTGTCAGTACTATTGCACCTAGAGAACACTTTGTCGGCCATAACAGTGACGTTTTCAGCTACAGCTGTACCAATTTCCAAGAGCTCAGCGCTTCCTAAATCTACAAATTCATCCAGCCTGGCAAGCCTTGAGTCACTCTGGGTTACGATATCAGCTTCGGAGTCTGATTCATCAAGGGCAGCAGCCAAATCTCCCAACTCCCCTTCATACATGGTCATCTCTTGATCGCCCATCCCTGACCAGTCCAACTCGGGAACCTCCATTGCTTTGACATCCTCCACTTTTCGGTCTATTTCATCTGTATTGATCAATGCGGGGACAATTTTTTTAACAACATTGTTAACGACACTGCTACGGGTAATCTTGGGCAACTGACGAACCTTTCGTGAGGGCGACCCATTGACAGCGGCTGATCTTTCACACTTTTCCAATCGGCGACTCTTTCTTGGTGACGGAGAATAGCCAACACCTGGCCTGATTGAATTGTTTGCAGCTCTGGCACCATTATCAAGCCTATTTTCTCTAGTGGCAACACCATTGGTCGCGAAAGATCTTGATGCAACCTTGCATGTGATGCCATTTCTCAGATAGCCTGCATCGTTTCTTATATCTCTTATAGCCCCAACATGTCCATTTACAATTCGAGGATATAACGATGTGGTTGTCCTGTTAACAGCAAATGCAGAATCAGGTTTACGGTCATGTTTCAGTACGGCTGTGGAACGTACAGACAATGGCTTGACCGCTTTCTTATCGGCTTTACTGACAACATTAACGAACATACCTTTGGGTTTAAGCGGAGAAATTTTATCACTCTGTTTATTAGTTCTCTGCAGAGCTACTCTGGAAACATTACTCCTGGTCTGTGCTGCATGTGTATTACCAGATTTGATCGCATCTTTGAAGCCAACCGTAGACCTTATTACACTAACACCATTGGAATGTTTCTCCATTGCAGTTGATTTTCCATAACCGGCATTAGCTTCTTTGATGGTTGTGCTCTTAACAACAAGTCCCTTGTCATCCGGCACGGCTTTAACAGTTTTGATTCCATTTCGGGCCAGTTCTCTCCGCTTCACAGTCTGTTTCCATGAAGTGGGCGATGTTTTGCTGGTTGGATTTCGTTGTGAGCCACCGGCAGTGACATTTGGACGCTTCGCCGTTGTGCGGTTAATCCTAGATGGACCAAGAGCCGCGGCCAGCGGATGGCGCTCTCTTTTTTCGCTTCGGAGCCACATGTCAACAGGCAGTGAAGGAAGTCAAACAACTGAAAAATTTTACAGAAATAATTTAGTTAGTAAATATGAACTATATAATATTACAGATCTATCCTTCTCTCATTTTTTTTAATGGGCCTCAAGAGGATAAGGTTTTTCTTCATTCATCTTCAGGCATTACATTTAAATAATTTAAATAATTAATAGAATTTTGGAAAAATATTTTTTTAAATTTATTTGTCATATTTGACTGTCAATGCTCAAGTATCAGTATATGACTAAGTTGAAATCAATTTATCAATTCACATATTCATGACACAATTTTATAGGCATAATAAAGTTCTGATAGGATTTTCAGTAACCTGACTTTACAAAGTGATTTCATCACAAGTGTGTTATAAGCTACCACAATGTCTTCTCTACCAGACGTAGAGGTTAGAGATCGCACGATTAAACATATAAATTGCACAAAATAAAATATAATCAATGTGTAATGCAAATTTTTGAAAATTCAAAAAATGATTTAGATAAAACAATTTACCTATTTCTTCCAAATAATTTAGCGATTCTTAAAAGAATAAAATTAAATATAATCGCGTTTGATGTTTAATAAATATAATCAGACTTTTTATGAAGTTCACTGTGTGGCGTAAAGCAGCTGACTAATACGAACAAGTCGGGAACTTGAATAATTTTACGCCTGATTAAAAATCTAACGTGTGACATACGTCATTCCCGAGAGAGGTAATCACTGTCACACCTGCGACATCCCAGCGAGTTATCTTAAATATTGTCTTAAGGATTTAAAAAAGTGTATAAGAACAATAAATGTTACATACTAATTATTTAATGCAAGAATAAACATGGGATTGTAAACCGTATGTTCATTCTGTCATCAAATGTCAAAAATATAATATAGAGGTTGATTATTCTATTTCCACTGGAGTATCTTTATGTTACACCTGCATATGACAATTAAAAGCGGTTTTTGCAGTATGAAGTCTTCTACAGAGAAGTATTTTTGACCTGACACTTAAGAAGGTCAATGCTTTGTTATATTTTTCTTTTTAATTATCTTATAATTTCAATTCAATATGACTTAGAAATGACTGTTTGTTAAAAAGAGACGAGAATATTTATTAATTGTGTTTTTGGAAGCCTTGGGAATTTCCTTGAAGTTACTTTTAAGGAAACAGGTCTTATGATTAAGTTAGCCACAGCTGATGCACCGTCCTTCATGTTCATTGACATTAGATATTAGCCATCTACTTTAAAAAAAAAAAAAAGAAAGGAATACACTCGATCTATCCTTTCTTGATACATTTACACAGTCTATTGGAAATAAGTTCATATTGTGTCTTTTGTTTATGCCATGTTCGCTTTGAAAGTGGCGTATATAGATCTGCACAGTGTAAAGATATCCACTCCGAAAGTGGAGTATGTGGATCTTCGCGATACGAAGACGTCTTGACAGATTATTCTTCACAAAAATAGTTTGTCAGACAATTGCTCAATCCATTGGGCGTCCATTCCTGGATTTTTCGATGTGGTAATCTAGCCCACATTCTCCGGATAGCTAAGCGCGCACGCTAACCTCTACGCTACCAAATTGCATTCATATAAATATCAGTACTTGACAATTCCGTATCAAATAATCAAATAGCCAGTGTTATAATATTCCAGAATGCGATTTTTTATATTCATTTTCCGCATTTTAATACAACAAAGTAGTAGCCGCACTAGGAAGTGTGAAATGATGCATTGTTAGCACTGTACATATGACTTGCTTGCTATCACCGTAATTGTAATCTATAAACAGTCAACACCCATAAAGGTGTACCAATATAAATCATCTGTTGGCCATATTTAGAATTATGCTTGTCACTATACACAAACTAATAAATAAGTTCTCAATTATTTCCACAGTGCCGACATGTAATAAACAATTTATATTAGTACTTCTATAGAAAAATTATGTATGAATATACAAATGTAAATATTTTAATATCCTTGATATCGTGAAAGAAATCAATTTCACAGGGAATCTTTACTATGTATCTATTCCGGTAAATTTAGAGTAGACAATAATAATTTTGGAGATAGAAAACAAAATTACTATCGTTCGGCCACTGGAGGCACAAAAACTGAGATCTACCATAATATGTATCAGCAAAACTATCTCATAAAAATATAATATCATTAATACTGAAACAGAGAAATGAAGAATAGTTAAATGAATTAATTAGTAATTATATATAAAATCTTACTCAGGGTTGAGTAATTATAATTTTTATATCGCTACCCACTCATTTATGGATATTGATATTTGTTTCAAAGAGAGTATGTCAGGAAATAAAAAAAATATAGACTAAAATATGGTAATGCAATTGTCTGATATCAGATATAGTGTAGGACTATCCGAGAATGTAAGTCGCTTATTGAGAATAGGCTTGCCCAATATGCAGTGTACATTTCTATGCAAGTTTTCTCACAAATTAAGATTTTTTTTAATGAACCTTCTTAATTTAAGTGAATATTTGTTAAGTATTAAAAAATAGCCGCAAGAATATTGTCAACATCTGAAAAATAAAACACGAATAAACTGCTCGGCACGTATGAACAACTAATTTTAGCAATTCATACCTCACTGATAGCGCCATTCATAAATCAAGCGTGTTTGCGAGGCACAGCCCTCAGCTTCTCTGTGTAAATCAAAGGAGCAATAATCCAAATAAAGGAGAGTGGAAAATTTATTCTTACGAACCGAGATTCGATAGTAACAGTAATTGGTATTTACAGTCACGTACGTAAAAGAATTTTGTTATAATGCAATAACAACTTATGCCTTTTATAACGAAAACAATACATAAATCTTCTCAAAAGATTCTGCGTTAATTTGGTGGTAATTCGTGATAATTAATCATATAAATGAATATGAATATATGGACACATTATTTAAGTGGTTAAATCACTCCAAAACATTTCAAAAAATTATACAATTCACATAGGGATCGTGACATTAGTAAGAAGTACACATCGAGTGTAGAAAGGAAAAATGTGACCCATACAGAACAAATTTTACAGGAAATACAAAAACGTCTGTTTAATGATTTTGTCCTAAAGTCAAAATATTAAATAGACACAACCTTGAAGTGCATGAAGACCATAACTGGTGGTTTATTTACCCAATACATTATTCAAGTATAACCTTTTGATAGAATGCGTATTCGATTGTATACCTTGTGATTTAGAGTTGTGTGCTTTTTCCTTTCTATAGTCGAAACCTAGGCTGTTGATGAGACAAAAGATTTGATCAATGGTAAATCCTTTTCCTACGGAGAGAAATTTACCGTATTCCATTCAATTCAGCAGTATTTTTGTATTAATTACTTCAAAGCCATTCAATCATTGGGTCAATTTTCTCTATCGGAAACATGAAAATTGGGAATTATCCGATTAATGTGAACTGACGTTACTCACGATGGTCTACATACACCATTTAACAATGACATTTATGTGTGAAAAAAGATATTTTATCGAATTTATAATTGTGCAATTAATAAATAACCAACAGTCCAAACGAGATGAATTTTTCAAATAAATTTTATATATAATAGTTTTCGAAAGTTATTTATAAAAAAATATATATTGATGTGCAATGAATGCATTTACTCAGTGTACAATTATGAATCGATATAAGATGTACCAATTTCATTATTATTTACAGTAAATTCGGTAAAAATGAGTTCATTAATCAATTTTTTTATCTCCCGCTTAATGTTATCTGCAGTTGTTATTATTACTAAAAAACTGCAGGTCTCATAGTGATAACAGTAAGGAGATTTCACAAGACATGAATTAATTGGCTGACAACTAACTCACTTTTAACAATATATTTAAGAAGCTTAAATACAAAAAACTGCTTTCTAGCTGTGCGTTACGATGGAACAAAGATGAAACATTTTATTCCAAATTGTAGAACTAACCTAACCTAACTAAGTGATGCCAATACGGAGTGAATTTAACTCTCATTAGATTTGTTTTTTATTCTCAAATTCTCTCTTTAATTTTATTTACTTTATTGTTTATACATTTAACCTCTTTTGTAAAGTTTTTTAGGTAAAAGTAAGTATTAGTATTAGTAATTAATTTTTATGCCATGTTGCCAATGGTTTGAACTTGTAATTTGTAATATTCTCAAATAAATAAATAAAATGAAGTTAAAAAAATAATGCTGGCTAATTTTATTACTGACAAAATTGCATTATGTATTTGAAGTTTGATTGTAACTCGACCAAAGGCAACTGGCTGGATTCTGAAGTCGTAAATTGAGGAAAGACGGGGAGAAATGAAAGGATGTTTACTTTACGAAGACTTGGACAGCCGTAAATAATCAATGAAGCTACATATAAAAAAATTGTATTTATTCTATAAACGTTTTGTTTGAAACCAGTGTTTACTGACCCACTTCAGTTAAGTGCATAACACAAGGAAAACATATGTTAGATAGCAAATGACAATATCAGATATCTATGATAGAACAACGACTAGCAAAGTAACATGATTTTTTTTTTTTTTTACTTTGAACTATGCAAACAAAAGATAATGTATGCGTTCCGGAACCTTGTGGCGGATATATATGACGAGTTGAACTTGACATTTCGCAGCCTCCTAATAAAGCATAAAAAAGCCGTGCCCCTTCTCAGAGATACACTCCGCACAGATACCGGAGAAATGTTTCTTGATTAACCGACAAATATTTTGCAGCAATAACCGATAAGGCAAAATATTAGCTTACCACTTAATTATCACAGCTTGCCATTTATTCAGCGACAATGTCAAATAACAAATAATATTTTGAAGCACTCCATTTCATTTAAAGAGTAATTTAAAATAGTTTTCCTACAACTGAATGGTTGTGTTTCGGGTAGTGAATAATTATTCACAAAACTTTTCTCAAATACATGATTTAGTTGGCAGCACTAATGACACGTACACTTGTATAGTTTGCACATGATACAGAGAGCCAGTATTATTGAAAAATCTTTCACACCGGCAAGTTGCACGAGCTGAAAGATTTTTTGGATGCCCGCTTCAATGTAAAGAGAGGATAAATGATACAACACTTTCTAATTTGCGTACCGGTAAACGTGGGAATAAAATATGACATATTTTGTGGTATTTCATTTATTACTTCTTCCAACATATTATTGGCAATGTGAATAAAATATAATATGACATGATTTGTAGATAAAATATTCCCTGGTCATACATAAAATCTGTGACTAACTTCAAAGAGTAGGCCAAATTCCAGGATAACCCAATTTTATTAGTTTTCCTTAAATGGCTTGATTAAATTAATATAATATCAAATAAATAAAACACCAGTTTTAATCTTCATGCAAAACGTGGTCTATATACTTTTAAAAACTAGCTTCAGTGTTGTTGTGGAAAGACGAAGTAATGCATTGACAATTGACATTGATTATGGAAGTGAACGTGGGAGTAGTGCTGCCAACTTAAATGATACGTAAGTATTTGCGAAAAGTTTTGTGACTAACTTAATTCCCCGACATAAAAATTCACCTTTGCTAGGATTTTAATTTTGTTAATTTTTATGAACGAAATTCTTAGCTGTCAACTGTTTATGGAAATGGGGTCATAATAAGTAAAAGTAAAGTCACTTTTCAGTATACACAAGAATTATGATGAAGTTAGCCACAAGAAAATTTCTACAAACTTACATTTGCATATCTTAAGATTTTACTCCTGATGAACACAGCCTGTATGAAACTGATTTTTTTTTCCATAATTGAGAATTTATCTTTATTCAACATCGTAGCGATTTTAATTAAATAATTTAGGTAAATTTTTTGCTGTCGCAAATTTGTGTAAAAAAATAAATTATTTTCACATAAATTTTTTGGGTACGGATTACGTATTTCGGTTTATTTTTTGTTCTCACCACCTGAACAAATGTTAAACGAATGGCTAACAATTGGTTCTCAAATAAAAATTCGCCACCAGATTGTGATTATTTTTCCAGTTGGAGCGGAAAACCTCAATGGACACAAATCTTCATCTATTTATACCATTAATTTTGAATTAAGAACATTATCTTAAGCCCATATCAAGGATTCTATATAATTGCCCCTAGTATAAAAATAATGCATTAACCTAAGGCCGGGTGAAAAATCTTCATTTGAGCTGTTGCCTAAATAATAATAGAGATTCTTTGATAAGAAAAATGTCGTTGACAGGAAATAATATATAAATGTTCTATAAGACAGGTGACTGTAGATGCAGTGAATTTTTACGTGTGTGGTGACAGGTGTAGCGTACATAGTACGCGCTTGGTGGCTAATTTTTATTGAACAATAAACTAAACTATTAATGCATACATTGCAAACAAGTTGACAAATTATTAAAGGTTTTATACTTACAATTTTATATTATGTTGAAATTCTTTAATTGTAGAACTGTTTTTAACATTTTTACGAGAAATAACATATGTATTTATACACTGATACACTTAAAAACCACTATAGACTATGTTAAGAAAGTATTTCCCGCCTTCGAGTATTTCACATTTTACGATTTATTTTTACAAACTTGTCGATTTCAGTTTGTTTATCGTATAATGAAAGTCCGTCGCCGAGCGATTTTCAGAGTGTCTTTACATGGTAAACTGATACTATTTTATATCATGTCTGGCCCAAGCAAGCGGTGAATTTGTGATTGAAGAATCTTTATGGCAGCGTCTGTGAAAACAAACAAATCATTACACAATTGCAAAAAAAAAAACAATATTATTTTTTTTCAAAATGTCTATGTTTAGAACGGTTCCCGCCTTAAAATCGAGATGTTTTTACGTAGAATAATAACAAATCGTAACATTAAATACAGAAGAAACCAACCAAATTAAGAAAATAGTGAATGAATATATAATAAAACCACGATCGGCCATGCCGAAGCGGCTTTATAATATTTTTTCGAGCTTGTATATTATGGAAAGTATAGCGTTCGATATATATGAGAAAGCACGAAAAGTACAAGTGGAAACGAGCATAAAGATATTAGAAAAACTGAATCTACCTGAGAATAGTTCATGAAGAGTTTCGCAGTCACCCAGACATTTGATTATTTTATATAAATTTAATGTTTAAAGACGACGGTATACTAAGAGACAAGCAACTGTCAAGATGGCGGCGCTGATCGCGTTCTTGAGTTCTGCTAAAAACTCAACTGCGCATGCGTTCACTTTTTCTCTTTACACCAGGGGCAAACTATAAAATTTGCGGAGTGTAATAAGGATCTACATATTTATATTTAAAAAATATAAATAGCACAATAATCACACAAATATTTTTACAAAAATTCAAAAACTTAAAAAAGAATTCCTCAATTTTGAAGAAATATTTTTTTTCATATAATCTCATAAAACTATTATGATTTAATTGTAAAATAACTTTCAAAAATAAGATCATTGAAAATCAACTCATTTATAGGAATTCCGTAATTTAAAAAGCTATCGATATTATCCAGATTACATAAATTCAAATGTATCTAATAAAAAAGTAATAATACTCTACTTTAAATTATTTCAATACTCATGAGTGAATAATATTTTTATAGACATAAAAAAATCTGTTAATGTGCATAAAACGAATAAAGTTTAAAATTTAATTTATTTAGAAATTATTTTTTTCGTTCATAAATTAATAGCAAAAATGTGCACCTCTGGATTTATATATGGCTGTACAGTAATGTAATATTGTAATCCAGATCATAATACAAAATTATAATTATGTGTCATAGGATTAGTAAAAATAAATGAAAGAATTAGTTTTTAAATAAAAAAAGGCTTATTTTTTTATGTTACTACTCATATTATAAATTATCAATTTCCATTGATCTTAATTTTATGTAGTCTATGGAGTTAGCTGTATGTCAAATTTTTGACAATGAATGAAAAAAGATGAATAAATATAAACCCGTGGTTATTCTGGAAATTGGCCTACGTTTTGAAATTATTTATAGAAATGTCGCCAAAAATCATTCTTCCGTTGGCAGCAAAAGTTTGCTAGCCGAATTCCAAAATAACCAATAAATTTATAAAAATTGAGAGATTTTCCATTATATGTTTTAGGTTACCAGGTTTCAGATACAATGGAGTCCGCTATTAATTTGTTCTTCTTTACTCTTAAAATTTAGGGTTATTCTCTGATGGATATGGAATATGTATTACAATATTTAAATTTAACAACTGTCTAAGAGGGATTAAGCCGGCTGATATTATATGGCTAAAAAATTGATTCAGAATTAACAACTTTCTGAAACGAATCATGTATGAAAAGCTAAGTTTTAAGTAAAATTTTGGGATGGATATACGATGTGAAAGACTACAAACTTGGAAAAGATATATGTACAGTGTACTCGATTATCAAGAAGGCCTTGGACAATTGAAAAACACACATAATCCTATATTAGATATGTTCCCGGTTAGCGTAGTTAGTAGCGTGCACGGCTAGCAATCCGCGGGGTGCGGGTTCGAATCCCCATCTGTTGGATTTTAAAAATCTGAAAATGCAGGACTGG
>JAGVSQ010004412.1:0-19488 GCA_022683975.1 Rhyacophila evoluta
ATTTAAAATCAATTTCCATCAAGCACCATCAGTCGAAAATATTAATTAATTAACCATATGTATATGCTCCATTTATGCAGTTGATATATCCATCTTGCTTAGATGTATGTACTCCGTTATAAATAATATTATTAAGAGACAAACAAAAACAAAAACACGTATAATGAAATGCAGCCTATCCATATAATAAATGTGAATTTTAAAAATAAATGTTCGATAATATTGATAGACGTTCAAAGAAAATCCTGTTATGGGGTGTTGATTAATTTGAAAATAAATGAATGTTTGGATACCATCCAAAGTGTCTATCACGACGTGACTTTGTTGTAGAGTCCGATGTAATGCGTGTCACCCATAAAAAATACACATGTGACAATCTTGCAAACAGAACTTTCTACTCACTCGCCAAGAACAACTAATTGACATTAAATATACGAAGATAAATTTCGACAAACATCCCGCATAATCGGTTGACAATTAACGCTAATCAATAACAGCGAAACGTAAGAATTGTGTACATTACAACAATGTGAAAACTTCGCCATGCTTAAACATATAAATAGATCATCTCTTCACATTGTAATGATTAATTCATTTCATCGGTTCCAGAGTTTATATAATGCCATCATATATATCAATACCTTTTACAAAACCCACAATGCGATATTAAATCTTGTCTTCAACAGTTCCGTACTAAATTTGTGTTTAGTTTGTCCAAAAAGAATTCTTTTGCGTATAGATATTAAAATGGTAGTATTAATGAATAGGAAAAAAATTGACACAAGTTTCGTATCGTAATATGAATAATACTATCAAATAATGAAATTTGTAAATATACTTAGCCTTCCATTCTCTCCCACTGTAAACTAAATTAAATATTTCGATTTGTTTTTTTTATACCAGTTAAAAGAGATCATAAGACATTTGGTATAAAATAAAACTCACGGACATAATAATATTTTTTATAGTAGATGTGTGTTAATAATAAATTAAAATATCAATACTCTTTAATACTTTGTTTCTTTTGTAATTGAAAGCAAAGCTGAACCAAAATACAACTCATTGATGTTTTCAAGAAAATATAAAAATATAAATTCAATCTTTTTCATTGAGAATTATATTTTGCATATCAATGATTTCTATTAAAAACAACGTTCTATTTCTCTTGAGTAAATGTGCGTAAAAGTAATCTTGTATTAAACAATAAAATAAGTAATATGAACGCGTGTCCCAGTACAATATAGTAACGATAATTCCTAATGAAGCTAGGAGATATCTTTTAGCTATTTTTTTTTGTTCTTAATGTATTTTTTATCATAATATTGAGCATTATAAAATATCAAATTCCTAAGGCTGAAGCATTATTGAAACTAGTAATATTCGTCAAAAATAAAAAAAAAAAAATTATCGGAAAGATGTATGTATATCTTAGCCACGCTGTGAGCAGAAGGCGGTTCCCTCCCTATGTTTTTGTGAAATTTATTGTTTTCTTTTGAATTTGTGTTTTTGAAAAGTGTTTTGTGAATTGCATACTGAATTGAGACATGTTTAACGTTCTAGCGGTTTTACAAGTATCTTTATTTTTATAATCGCACGTAAAAATACTGGCGAAGTTATTTCAATTGTTTTTAAAAAAAGGCGCCCATGATATTTAAGCGCCATTGAGCAGTCAAAAATCTGCAAATTAGCACTACTTGGCCCTGACGTTTATCACTGATTTTGATATTTTACAAATTTTATTTACATAAATTTATAAATATTACTGTTATGATATTTAAACTAAATATTTTGGGGTCGAGTGGTCATTCCCAAAAATAAAACACACATGCATCGAGTATATTTTATAACGAACTCATACATAACATTGAAAAGGTCAGGTTAAGTAGTAGCAAAAGCTAGTTTTTTAACAAACATAAAAATTGAGTAATAAAAATGTGCAATATTATTATTAATAAAATATTATTGTAACATATGATGATATCGCCGATAGTAGGTTTATTATGTATGCGATTAGAAATTAGTTATACTTAATGGTGATACAGATATTAAAATATCTTCAGTGCGCAGCCCTGTATAATCCCAGGAGCGTATCCCCTGCAAATCCAGACGCGAAATGGGTAACTCTGAGTGTCACGAGAACGGAAGCGCGCCGGACATGCTATGAGACATCCGTCTATCGCCGCCCTTCTAGCGAGGAATGTGATAATTATTTTCGTAGCTAGGTATTATGAACATAGAACGAATTAAAGAATGTATTTATAACGCTTGTTATACATTATAAAGCATTTGTAAGATTTCCTCAACGTTGGCGGCGCATTTCTCGAGCAGCCGGCAATCGGGAAGGTCAAGAGCTCACACTTTTTAATCCGTTACCATACATTATCCATAATCAGTCGGTGTACACAAAGGATTCAACGGAAAAGATAACATCTTAATATCTCAGTGTGAATTTTTTAATATTCCGTTTTATTTCAACGATTCTGTTTTTAAATATTTAATGTCGTTTTTCCGCGCGAAAAATAAAAAAGTTTCTGTTGTTCGATTTTAAGACAATCCCGCCGTAATCATCACGTGTTCCGGTTATTTTGAAAAAAACAGTCAAAATGTCAGACTTGGATCACGAAATCAGCGTCATCAAATTCGTCGTGGTAAGTGTTTTTAAGTATCTAAGTTTTCTTTTTATAAATTCTAAGCCAGTTTGAAAAAAAATTAAAGTCTTTCGAACAAAAATTTGCAAAAACAAAATGCAATTAATTGATGAAGAATCATCAAATTTTAAAGACATAATAACTCTTATTCTGTAGCGGTCTATCGAATGTTTTATATTTCTATCATTAAAATCGAAGTAAAACTGTGTGTTTTTAAGATAAACTTTATCTTATAAATATTTACTATATTCGTATAATTACTTTAAAAATATTAATTGCTTAAAAAATTCTGTTAAACATAAGCTAACTAAGTCAATTTAATATAAAATAAATGAAAAGTGTTAAGAAAACAAAACTTTAATCAACTTAGTAATGAATCTTCCAAAAAAATGTTATCGCTCGACAATTAAAAGTATTATATTTTTAAGTTTAATTCATAAAAATATTTTATTTCACAAAAAACATCTTTTTACTATTTGTATTTACTATTTTTTTTTAATTTTCAAAAATAAAAACTATAAAAAATCAATAAACATTGTAATTTGTATAAACATTTATATTGGTGAAAGCTTTTATTGATCGTTCACTTATTTTTCATAAGTTGTATATTGTGTATATATATATATATATTTTGGACGAAATACTTCGTTTATGATGATTAATTAATTGATTAGTATTGTTCGTTAGTCTTGTTTTTGAATTGATGTTGACGAACAGGTGTCAGAATAGATAAATGCTTCGTAGCTTTAAATAAAAAAATAATTGGTACTGTCTTCACGCATCATTAAATTTCCTTGGCAGTTATAAAAATGTGATACAATGTATCACATCCTGGAAAATTGTTTTTAAATTTATTTTTAGTCAATGAAATATGTGATATTCTTTATTGTTGCGGAGAGGAAGTTATAAATCTAATTTTCAGCCCTTCATTCAACAAAGTTAAACATAATATGTGGCCTTCTCACATTCTCTTCCTATTTTTATATGTAATCGTTGATATTTTTCACTAAAATAATAAAAAAGAAATATCGAGTACATATATTGTATAAAAAAAATTTAATTGTAAATTGAAACTATAGCTTCATGTATTATAATGTCAAAAAGTATCTTTTGATAGATCTTTTGTGATAAAAATTGCATTGCTTGCATAGTAGGTACGCTTATGAAAAGGAAGTATGTGTTAGTAAATTTCAAAATTAAAAAATAAATGCCAAATGGGTAAAATAACTATTCCCAGTGCAAGTATGTGTTTCAATTTTAAAGTTTCCTTACCTAAATTTTGAAGGATACTTAAATTAGCAATATTTATTAGAATCAATATAATAATACATAAGTAATTAAAAAACATGTACTTTTAAGTTGGGAAATTGGGAAAATTATTAAATTTCATTTTTAGTTCAAGCTAAGTATTTGTAAAATAAATATGCTTTTTAATCAGATATACTTTTTAACCTTGTTCGTTTCGAAAGTAGAGCATATGGGTCTCTTCAATGTCAAGAATTGTCTTGACAGACTATTTTTCAGCTTCCAGTCCTGCATTTTAAAAATTAAAAAAATCATACAGATCTAGTAAACGAACGCGCATTCCCCGAATCACGAAGCGTATACGCTAACCTCTAAACTAACGAGGGGACAAATATATCTATCTACAAGATGTAGTTTATTATTTTTTTACCTCTGCCGAGTATTTAATATATCTAAAAATATAGAGAATATCGGAAAATGATTTTGACGAGGATTGACTATTAGCTATTCGTGGTTATTGGACATATTTAATTTTGAATTAATTATAAAAAAACAGATGAATTGAAGTATAATATAATATATTTTTCAGTTATAAGCTTTATAAATGGCTTATTTGTAACGTGTAGTGCCGATTATTTTCAATTTAAAGATCTTAAATTTTAACTATTGTTTCACATATTTATGCATAAGCTGTCTTGGAAATTTGGCTATTGGTATATTTATATACTATCTTTCATGTCACCTTGTAATATTAGTACTGCTGATATTTTGAATATACTCAGCAAATGTTTTGTTAGAATGATGTTAGCTTGGAACCTGAGACATCTTATACAAATTACTTTTAAGATGAAATATAGTGTTCATTGTGATAATGAACGGAGAAGAAATTCTCTCACGATTATAGCTTCACAATATTATACACCGTGGGATCTTCTGAATGATTTTTAAATTATTACCCACTTGTGATTCAGATATTCTTTAAGTAAAAGCGGTTTCCTTAAATAATTAAAATTATATTGAATAACTGTGAAGCTAGCTATTTTTCGCTGAGAGAGAGCGGTTAGTACAAACCAATATATTCCAGATTTATAACAAAACAAAAAAAGCATTTTAACATCTTATTAGAAAGACCATTATATTTTATCATACTATTGTAGAGAATGTGAATCATATTATTTTTTATGGTATTACAACAAAGTGTTTATCAACTATCTTAGTAAAGATGCCATGAAACCGGATTTTCTTATAATTTTAAATATCGATAATATAGAATATAAAACATTTATTTTATGAATACAATACAGTAACGTTTTTGTCTCACCTCTTACCTATTTGAAACTATGTAGAGCGCGCTGTCTGTGATCGCAATTTCCTGGTTAATTTTATGAGGGTAAAAGTTCAGTTATTTCCCTTTGTATGTAACCTTGGTATGAATATGTCTGTTCTTGTAATTAAAGCTTTTCGATGGGAAAGCAATCAAGGAAAAATCATCTTCCTAATATTGTCTTCTCTGTAGAGGGGTTCAATAAATATAATAATGCTCGACTGTTGAAATCGTTCGACATGTTGCGGTGGGCTAGATCAGTAGCTCTCTTATATTTTCTTTAAAATTTTATTTTCAGTCCCTGCTGGGTATACTAATTTTATTGTTTTCAGCGAGAGAAGCTCGCAATCTACTTTTTAGTCCACTTGTCATTCAGGCCTATAATCTGAAGCTATCTGAATTTTCTCTTAGGGCATCGGTGTATTCTTCCAACTCTCTAGGGCGAGAGTTGATCCGTTATGCCGGTCACATTCGCACTATCTGAAAAATAGTTCGAAGGGTTGAGGAGATGATTGGGAAGGTACAATATTGACGTAAACATAGGATTTAAATAGGTTTTCCTAGGTTACCCTCAGCTGGTAAAATACTAAATCGCAACAATAATTCCCTAAAATGTCAAAATTGTAAGTATTCCTTGTATGAAAGACATAATAAATAAATAAAAAAGAGAAAAATATATTTAACATATGGGAAAAGCGCTCAACATACGGAGCGGACTGCTGTCATATTAGTATGACCTCAACAGGCGAGTTGCCAGTAGTGAACGATTTAAATCTTGTTAGAATTCTAGGTGTCGGGTGACGAATGAATGGAAGTCTCCATTAATGTAGTTGTTGAAAAAACAAATAAAAAAAGACAATAAAAAATAAAGTCGCATTCTCTAGTAGGCAAGGTATAAATACATAGGTACCATTAATTTGATATCTATCTTTAAACTTGGCGACGTGAATTTTAAAACGTTTACGAGCAAATAAATTCACTTCTCGTCGTCGGTTTTTGTTGTCATTGGTTCAATTCGATTTCATCAATAGAGCACATAATTAAATCGCAAACAGTGTAAAGAAATATTTCTATTTTGATTGGAAGTAAAATTTGAAACCGATGAAACATGTAAGTGAACTATTGAAAGATTTTAGCATACAAAAGAAACAACGCCTGTCCAAAATACGCACATTTTTGTCGGCTTATTTTTTTTAAATATTAAAAGCAAATTAATTGAAGAAAGCCGACAGAGCGTTCATCTGTGTTAATTATATTTTAAGACAGTGATTCTTAATTGCCATTCGGAATTTCTTTAAAATTACAGTATTTATATTTTTATGACACTTATAAATTATTTAAACACTCTCTTTGTTATCATCATTAACTTTATTACTACGAAATGTTTTCATTTTCACGGTTATTCTTTTGATAATGTACAATAAAAACGTATTTAACGCTCTTGATTGCTGACAACGTGCCTGGCGAGGTCGCACATAAATGACACCTATGCGCACACTACGTTGTTTTATGCGCACCCATTGTGCTTTATGAGATGTATTATATATAATGTACACTATTTCTCGGCATATTTCCTTTTTGCCATCTATCTGTAAGCAAATATCAATGAATCATTATTTTCTTCTGGCACTTCTGGTAATTCACAGTGCTACGTTTAAGATACTTCGATGGACTAGGAGCTTATTTGCCAAGATGATATAGTCGCTTTGAGAAGAATGGCATCTTTGAGTCTTAGAAAGACGGAGTGCTGGTAAACGGTATATCGCATATTATGGGATCGATCTTGGAAGTAGTTTATTTGCGGATGCTAGAGCCTATTCCGACTTCTACTCATATTGTAGCTCTTTTTTATATTTTTTACTTACAATCTGCTGACGTAATAAAAATATTATAGTTTGTGTGATTTTTATTTTATAATCAATTTATAATGGTCATTTTAATACATTGTAATGATTATGTATGTCAATCATAATTGATTGTACTATTTCTTTATGGAATGACAGTGTAAGTAACAATTTATAATCGTTTACATTTCATATTCGGTGACAAAGGCTGGAATGAGATGTAGGGTGGAGGAGTAGTCATGTTTTTATTTATTATGCTACGTTGATATACTGCCATTGATAATTTTCTTTGTTAAGGTGCAATTTTTGGAAATCATGTACATTGAATGATATTTCCATATGTTTATCTGATTTTGTAACCATTTCATCATGTACGTGTATTAATTATTTTAATTGTATACGTACTCCACTGGAGTTTTTTAATAGTAAATTTTTGGGAATGTTTGTATTATTTATAAAACAAGATAAATAATGTATTATTAAGTGTTATAAATTCATCTAAAATTGCTTAATGGTGCACCAGTGGATAAAATTGATTTTGTAAATTTGAAGAGCGATAAGAGGACGCTTCTCAAATAAATGGCTTATGTATGTGCCAAATTTACAAGACAATATTTAATTGGCATAGATACAAGTATACTTAAATACAGTAATTCTAATAAATAAAGAATGGATTAAAGCATGAATGGAAAACAACATAAGACACATTTTCGCATGTCTGACAGTCACGAGTGATTTAGTGGTATGTCGAGTACAGTACTAAAAGTCGTGTTCCGATAATTTTTCAAAATGCTTATATTAAGAAATGTAGCTGTACCATGGAACAGCATATATAATGAACCGTAGCTACTTAAGAATACAATTTATTGTACTTTAATTCATTTTATTTTCCCGTGGATATGTACGTCATTTATTTATTTAACGCGCAAGAATATCACAATTAACAAGTTTAGGAAATTCGCGACAAGACTTATAAATACTTAAATTTAAAAGAAATTATAGAAAAAAAACAATATTAATTGAATTGAAAATAAAATTAGATTACGAATGTTTTAAATATGTAAACGGAGAATTTTAAGAGAAACGAAAAATTAGAATTTCAAACGGGAGAGTTTAGTTAATACTTTTCCAGATATTTATGAAATAATATACATCTAAACTCATTATCCCATAGGTGCAAGATATCGGTAATCGAAAGAATCTCGTCAAACATGTCCAATATCGTCCGTTTTAATGTGACCACATGCAAAATAAAAATAAGCCGTATAAACCCACGAATTAAAATTGACCCGGATCTGATTAAAAGTAATTACCTTCATTTTCTATAGTATTATTTAGTATTTATAGTACAGATATGTATTTAGTAGCTAGCGATTCAACGTTACATTTATAGAGTTTTTATTATAATATTATAGTAGGTCTCACATTATTGTCAGTGTGCACCGTTAAAAAAAATCCTGCTCATTAAATATTATATTAGATAAAACGAACCTCTCTGAGTTAACGTGTTTTATTATACTGTATGGTATTTCCGCTTTGAAGCATCTAGAATATAGGAATTTTCGATAGTAAGATGTTTGTTTCAAATTATTTTTTACGAGTATTGATTGTCGGCCTACCGCGCACCCATGAGTCATCCGTGTTTTAGATTTAAAAATGCAGACATTTGCGACATGTGTATTTCGGGACTCAAACCCAAGGCCGTATGTATTCTTCTTCCATGCACGATGTACCAATGTATAAAATATTTGATATGTTGCGTTTAGCTTATATCATATGTGTTCACCTTAATCTGGGTATGAACGTTATTTATTATATTTTTGAGCTTTTGTGCAATCCATAATACAAATATATTATAATATAAATTAGTGCGTGCCTGTTAAATTGCTACCAATCAGGTGCGAAACATCTTTCCAAGCGAAATACACTTTTTATTAAACAACTAAATTAACGCACTTAAAAATATTTATCACGTTTAGCGAAAGAAATATCGTGAACAAAGAAATACAATTGTAAAAAAATAAGAAAATATTTTTTTAAGTTTCAAAAAGTAGAGAACAGTAAAACATTGACAGAAATTCATAAAACACAACTATTAGACAGAAAGATATTTTTTTGAATCCGTCCAATTATAAAGTGGTTGAAAAGAATGAGTCGCTGCAGAGTTTGAGGGTTTTTAGTGGATTCCGTCGAAAACGAAGAAAATATCTAAATTCTCGAATTTACTAAGAAGTTTTTAAAGCGATTATCATGTTTAAAATCTAATCACTGTCACAAGTATTGCCAAGTATAGATTGTCTCAAAAAAGATCAATTTTATGATTAATAATAATGGACTGTGTGTGAATTTTAGTTTCATTTAATATATATCATGATGTATAATAGTTAGGTTACCATGTTATAAATGTATGGTATAAATGTTAACTTATTCTTTATAAATATAATATATAGGTATTTTTACTGCTGATTAACTGAATTATTAACAAAAAAAAATTGGGACAAGTTGTTTTCATATAATATTATGAATATATTATACAAATATCAACAAGGGAATGCAGGTTTGACTACCACATCTTTTGGATGTTTTAAAAATCCGAAAAATGCAGGACTAGATACCGATTGGGTTAAGTAATTGTCTGGCAACAATTTCTCGTAAAAAATCTGTCAACAAATATATATCACATTTCTGGGGTGGCAATCTTAACATTGTCTATATGCTTCACTTTCTGATCGAACATGGAGAAAAATGGTTACTGCATTGGAAAGTCTATGGTGATGAGGGAAAAATTTATAATCATTTTTGAAATTAAAAAAATATTGTCGTTATTATATGTCTAACGGCGGTTCTGGTTTTGAGAATTTTGAATTTTATTCTCCGGATTAATGGGAAACTTTACATGCCCACGCCAAAAGCTATGTGAGGAATTAGTATGATACGGATTGTACTTTTTAGACACCGTGTATTGTGTATTGGCACAGTTTACGCGAAGATATTTATGATGTAGCAGACATTCCTGTGGATGCATGAGTGGGAAACACTTTACTCATGATCCTCGAAGTTAATGCTTCTAAGTGTTGTTGTCAGTGGCCGCTTTCTCGGAGATACAACGTCATCTCTCGGCCAAATAAGCACACAGCACAGAACTAAGAATGTTGGAAAAATTTGCCACCTAATTAAACCGAACCAGCATTGCGAAATAGGCATGATTTTTGCGAACTACGGGCACAAAGTTCACTATCAAAATAACGGTTGTTAAGGGTGACTTAAGAGGCCATATGATCAAATCAATTAACGTGACTGAACGTATTATTTGTTCCACCAATTCATCGAAATATTACGTGGGCTATATTTTCCGTATCCCATTAGTTACACTTTACGCTTCAAAACACTGTAAAATCATGTTAAAATGTTTGTGCATGGTGAGATGTCATTTATTTTATATAGAAAATCTACACCGTACAATATACATCGACATGTATTAAAGGATTATTAGTAATTTGATTCCAGTATACACGAAAACGAGACGCGTTTATTAAATTTGTAAATATACCTGTCAATGTTCCTTTAGTTTGAGGAGGACTTTTAAAATATATAATCTTATACATTTTGATTCACATAATTATGATGTTTACGTATTGTTCATTACTTCTCCTATAATATCCATTCTATGTTCCATATTTTTGTAATCGGTATTAAGTGGTATTGTAAGAGAACGACGCGTATGTGAGTGGTAATCCACCCCACCCTGGTTGCGGCTGAATTTTTGGTGCGATTTTTTAATTGCGATGCACCTACGTTCAAATGAAATCCGGTCGCATTCGCCAATTAAATATAAAAATGAATGAAACGTTTATTTTTAATTGCCGTGTTTATGAAGTCACATGTCCGCCGCAAAATTTATTTGGCCAAGGAGCGTTTGAGAAATTTTGTAGTTCTTTAAAATTATGTCAAAGTAAATATATTACAAAATTTGATTTATGAACTGATGAATGGGCTCTGACGAATAGTTGAAATATTGTAAATGCATAATATATCTGCAAAAAAGTGATATTGTGAAACGAATGAAAAGAGTTTCATTCATATCCATATCTATCCATAGATTCATATCTAATCGAAATAATCTCTATATATTTATATCATTGATCAACATACAAACGTTATGCACCATACACATAGTATTCGAGTTACGTGATTAATTATTAATATAAATTAACACGTATGTCGAAAATCACGAAACTTGAGTAACACGTCTGTTCTTAGTGTTGGCAAGTTTTAGACGTTTGATCGAAAAAAGATGTCGCGTAACGAATGTCCTTCGCGAAATTATGGTTTCTCATTTTTTTACACTCATACGTATAATAATTTCATCTGTAATATACATGTCTGCCCCAAGTTTTTTTCAATCGCGCAAGTGTGAATTTGCGTACACCGAGCTTCGCGTAACTCGATGACTACCGGAACTTAAAAATAACCAGTGAAATATCTAAAACTTTACATCTGCTTAAAAATTTTAAGATTTCGGTAAATATAATTATGTAATAGAGATACGGAAACCGAAAAATCTTTCAATAAAAATAATGATTAATGTATACAGCTGGAAATTCGTTTTTATGAAATAAAAGTTAACTGAATATATTTTTATTTATTTCTATATTTGCTATGTTCAATTTTTTACACTTATAATAAGGTATGGCACGGATATAATAAGTAACTCAAAACAAATATTTGTGATATTTTCGTGTTTTCCATATATTCACTGGTGAATAGCATAATTCTTAAATATGACAAATTACTTTCAAAAATTCAAAGAACGCGACTGTCGCAGGTTAAAAATATAATATCACACGCGCGTATTTTAAATGTACTTACATAAATAACTTTCGTGAATTGTTGAAAACTGCTTGATATATTAACTAGATGATTGAATACGATTGATCTGATGACAATAAATGTATTGCCACCCTATTAAAAAATCTCATAACTTAAGAAGTACTTATGCAATAATCTTCAGTTTATTTTCGTAATGTTTTAGCTGTGAAGTTGAAGGTAAGTTTATTATATAAGATGAGATAGAGACATTATTTTTGTACTACTCTTATGCGCAATTATTGATACTCAACACGAAAAAAAATGTAGGAACGATTTCAGACCTTTTTTATTTAATGTGCATGACAATTCATAAAAAAAATCTAGATGTAAAAATTCCATAACGATTGTGGTCAGTGTTCGTTGTTGTTATCACTAACAACCATGTATCGTTTTATGGTAGTCAAGGGGTTAAAATTAGCCACCCACATTTTGAATTTATACTAATTTTTAACTATATACTACAAAAATGATTTGCTTAAATTGTATCATTGATTGTTAATCCTTGAATAGAAATTTTCTTTTTAATGGGAAATAAATTATAATGTACATAGGTATTATGTATTTTATAAAAACGAAGCAGTAATTTATAATTATTTTGATAAATTTGATTTCCTGTCAGAGAAAAATTCAACGCCAAGCGTGTTAAATGACTTTCTGCGTCTGCAGATTTTCCGAGTGCGTCATCGGTAAACGGGCAGCGGCAACAAGATTATTTATTGCAAATAAATATTTATTTTGGATTGGACCCATTTGACGGCCATATTTGCCCATTTCCTCTATGGATAAGCCATGCCTTAACGTAGTGACCGCGTCTCAGGAGACCTTCAAAAAGCAATAGGGAAGTGATGGGAAAGAAACAGACGATATTTATTTAACGTATTATTTTTACAAATCTCTAAATAAATAATCGCATTTCATATTATTACATTTATGTTCTTGAACATTTCGTGGTTGATCCACCACTCATAAAAAGAAAATATTACCTAGGTTTTTTTATACTATTAAAATAAAGATTTTCGAGATTTTTTACGTGAAATTTTCACCATTTTAACTTCTTAACTGCCAGTTCCGATGTGTATGATCTTGCCCTCTTCGCTATTTCCGAGATATTGAAACATTTAAGAAAAATAATTTGACATACAAAATTTGAGACTC
This sequence comes from Rhyacophila evoluta, assembly GCA_022683975.1. Classification (NCBI taxonomy): domain Eukaryota; kingdom Metazoa; phylum Arthropoda; class Insecta; order Trichoptera; family Rhyacophilidae; genus Rhyacophila; species Rhyacophila evoluta. The sequence goes on from JAGVSQ010004412.1 coordinate 13,086, forward strand.
ACAAATGTTTGGTGTGACCTCTCATCATATGTGTCATACGTATGAATTAATGAGTTAATGAGTTTATATAGAAACCAGTTTTCAGATCTAGAATATTGTACGCTTAGTAAGAAAAATCGTCCTGTCTCACGGGTGAGTCGTTGGCGTACAGGCACGTCATCGCCCGGCCCACCGGTGAGTTGTTGGCGTGCGTACGGTTAAAAGTGATTTTTACAATTAATACATGTGATTCGACTATAAAGCTTTCATTAATTTAACATCAAGGTTAACGTCAATATTAATGAGAGAAAACTGAAATGAACTTAAATTTGAGACAGACTATATCCTATAATACATTTGACAAAAATTTACAGCGAAGCGAAAAAAATCACTGATCACGTGTAAGATAAACCACATGTCATACTGTGTTGCTTGCGTGTGACAGTGGATAGCTTACACATTATATCAATTATGCCACTTGATACATTCGAGAAGATGACCGTTTTCATATAAGGTGGCCCATTTAACAATCGGGATACGTTACGTATCCACAAAAAGAAACCTCGATGAAGATGTAGTATTTTTTAAAATACCCCTATAATACCTCTATACCCCTATCTATATATTGCGTATACGTATCTATCCATCGTGACGGTATTTTTTTGCCCATTGATTTGCTTTGTTATAAATGAGGGAAGTAATTCAATGATTGGTATAAAGAAGAGAAGCGTATCATCAGTATATTAGTAGATAACAAATAATGAAACGAGTAATAATTACTAGCGTGTGTCAATAATTTGTAGATAAGTAGCTGAAAATATGCCCATAATACATGATAAAAAAATTCATCAAGAAGAGGGTGCTTTTATATCGTGTAATAATATTGTTGTACGTGTTTCGAAAGATTATTTGTTGTGCACATCTCTATTTAAATGTGGCGACGCTGAGTGTGAAAATGTCCAAGCCAAATATTTTCATTGAAATTCTTCGGCGTGTAGGTCAAAACTAAATTTATCGTAAGTGTTGCTATACTCAAACGTCTGGTACATATTATGTTGATAATTGGTTTTACATGAAATGCCTTAGAGAGTATTCACGAGGGTAATATATATTATTAAGTATATTATTGGAAAATCAGATTAAATATTATGTCAATTAACATGATAATTACCGTGTATTGCACACGGTGATTTGCTATTGCCAGATTTTAAAGAAACACGTCATACTGATGTCTTAAATTTTATTTTCGTCCACAAAGACGACTTTCATGTCTAATGATTTTTAGTAAAATTGGCATGAACTATATCATCCACTTTGAAACACGTGGTTTAGACATATCACAATGAGGCGACGTGTTTTGAATTAATCTTAAATTGCTGGAAGAAATTCTTTTTATTATGATAAGCAAAAAACAAAAACAACGGTTACAACACGTATTGAACAATCATCTTTTTTAATTCTCACGCATTAAAATGATTTGGAGTATTTTTTCTATTTATTATAATTTCGGTCAAAAATCTTTTCGTTTTTAATTATTTAAAAATATTAAATGACTCATACAGTCTTAGATATAACAACAGATACCAGGGGTAATAAAAGTATATTAGAAACAGTCGTAATAAAGGAATTGGCAGGAACGCAAGTTATTTAAATCTGTAATAAAATGACCTTGCCCATAACCCTCTCTAACATTACCTGTTACTTCTTTTCACTTTGCATAATTTCATTATTAAGTATTGTATGTATTATATATAAAGTAGTGAAAATTGAGTCGATTTAATTACATGTTACCTATCATAATTATTAACATTCACTATTTGTCAATAATTACAAAAGAATTCTGGCAAATTAATTGTCAACAAAATTAATATATCGAAAATTGGACACTTTTGAATCATATAAATATAGAGCGTCCCAGTGGCAGACTACTATTTTATTTGGAGTCAATAGTAAAATAATAAATATTAGCATAGAATTTAAATTTGCAAGAGTTGCAAAAAGTTCTTCATACTGTGTTTGAAAGTAATAAGTTAAATCAACAATAACATGTTTTCCCAGTCAATGTGCATATTTATGACTTTAATCTAAATTCAAAATAACCAATTTGAATGTTTGATTTACAGATTTTCTAATCATTTTATTTTCCAGCCCAACCATAACTAACATATTTATTTTATAACTTAATCCGTACGTAGGTCGTTTTATAGTTTTGGTATATTTTCTTCAATAAATTAATTATAATCGGATGCTTGCATTTGACATTGGTATGGTATTTTCATTTAATCCTACGTATTTTATGAATTTGTTTATTTTGGTAGGCCACCCACTATTTTACATTCAGAAGCGCCTACATTATTTATATTTGTATATATTTCTCACCAATTCACTTATGATGTATATGATTATTTATGTTGGTACAAAGTCCAAAAAAATAAATTTTCCTACCCACTAGGCTACCACTGAGATCCGGCATTTGTGGCGTCAGCGCAGAATCTTGAATAGTGTCGCGACGTCGCGCCGTCCACGTCAGTCGGCGTCGGCGTCGCCGTCGTCAACGCGTTTGTGCTAAAACCGCCAATTTAATTACGACGATGAGTCATTGCTTGCCAATGAAGTGACGATAGCTAAGGCGGTCGGCTCTTGCAATAACAGGGATTGAATACTGCACAACCCATCTCAAAAATGCGCACGACTTTTTTATCAACTTTCTTAATACTAGTATACTTTTAGCATACTTTTCTTGCAAGTCAGTTCCAGTTCATATGTTTCTCTATACTACCTAGACAATTAACAACTGACACATGACATATTGTTTTGTATTTTCCTTTATGATGTAGTGGCACCATATACGACATAATACAACTGTAGGAATCACATTGATTTTAGCGTTCCTTTTTTTATTTTTACCACTCTGTTCATTTTTAGCTCTGTTTTTAAAATATTAGTTTAATCTTGTTTCCTGAAAAGAGTCCTAGGTGTTATAGATTATTTTTGAGTCTACCCTGTATTTAAATTTTTACTCGAAAATAGATAGACAACTATTTGTGACTCCATTAATAAAATACTTCCGCTCACCCAGAAAAGTCCATATAATTCTTATTGATTTTTAAATTATCCATATTTATGTTTATAATCGATTGATATAACCATTTTCTTTCGTCTAACTAAATACAATAACAATGTATTTGGATTTCAATACAGTGACAATTAAAACAGGATTTAAGAAACATTTAGATAAAAAGAGTACCAATACTGAAGAAAGTTTCCCAGCCAAAAGTTCGTTGGATACTATTTTTATCTCGAGTAAAATCAATTTTTCTTAACATTCAAAGTGAAAAAATAAATGTTCCTCCTTGTTTGCTTGATTTTTTGTATTCGTTGTTTTACTCAACAAGCGGTAGGTATTTATGGATCGTGGGAATATATAGTTAAATGTTACATTTTAAAGGTAGACTAATGAATTATTGCGATGTAGATCAAATAACAATTCAAATCATTCGATGATTATCTATTGTATAATACTTTAAGAATTTATGATTTGGTAAAAAAAACAAAAATATACAAAAAAGTAATTATTGTCAACGAATTTACATTATATGTTAATGATTGATTTTTCATGATGTTCTTATTTTTGTTTTGAAGATTTTGAATATTACTTATATTTCAAAGAATTTCTCAATACCTTTATTAACTGCTCGGTATTTTTTAATTGGATAAACACGTAAATTGATTAAAATATTAATTATAAAAATGTGAAAATTGTATTTTTATTAGTTCGCTTTGTTTCCATGCAAAGATTGAAAAATAATTACAACAGGCGTAAAACTGTCTTCACGATAAAAATGCCAGTAATATTAAATAATCACTTGAAAGTTAAATGTAAATCATGTGAGTAATTTTGTAAAATAGCGGTAAATTTTTCTTGCCACGTTAGAAATGATTTTTTGATTTATATCATGTATGATTAATTTATTTACAAATGATACTATTTATTAGTTATAATTATTATTATTATATTATTCGCGTCTCATTGTTCAAAAATACAAATATTATATCAGCACAAAACTGTTTTATTTGTCTTTTATTATCATCGCATTGTTGTGTCCATTCAGAGAGTCAAAAACAATATCGTTTTAAATTTCAAACGAATTATGGTGACAGTATGTATGCCTACATGCCAAGAAATAATTTCTCATTCCACAAAATGACGCTTTGGTCTATTTATGTTATATAAATAAATGCCTACACATTATAGCTATGCTAGAAATTCCTAAATAAAAAGTGTATGTAAATAATAAAGTACCCTCGAGAACATTTTATTCGCAATGTATTCAGACATCTAAATGAAATTTGAGAATGTAGCATGAAATTAAATACAAATGCGTTTATTAAGTGATTTTTTTCGATTCTTATCCACTCATAAATATTGAAATATAACGTATCTTTAGTATATACTCAACAAGTATAGAAATATTTATAAATATATTGTACAGCATTAAATATAATATAACCACAAATTATTTTTTTTGGAGACATACTGCTTAAAACAATTCAGTTATAGTAAAGAAAAAAATATTGTAAAACTCCAGGACTATGAAACATAAAATGAAGTTGGATGTTTTGGAAAAGGAACTGCTTTAGAAGACTGAACCATATGTGAAAATGACATAACCACGAATCGTATGCACCTTTTTGCAGGGTATCTTAATCTTAAAGATAGAAATTACCCAACCACCTAAGTCGAAAGGAGAAAGGAGAGTCTGAAGTCCAAGTTTAAGATGATTATAATGTATTGTATGTGGAGAGATTCTCCCAGTTCTCACCATATCGGATGATATGGGACATTATACAAATATGTCACAACTAATTCAAACCCTTTTTTTCACTCAGAATAATTATTATTATTTCTGACGCATGAAATGTCCGAAAGTGAAGGTGCTAGAAAACATGTTTACAAGAAGATAAAGCACGGTTTTTTTTTAATTTGAAAATGAAATAATTACAGTATTTCAAACAGGTGTGTTGATTTTAAATTTAGATAACAAGAGATAATTATTTTTGCGCGAATATATAATATTAAAATTTTTAGTATTATGTATTATTTATGTATTTTGAAATATGTCTCTTAGTTATAATATTTTATGATTAATAAGCGGATTTTTAAGGAAAATAGCAGCAGAAATAAGTATCGGACTGAAGCCAGTCACAGCTAAAGGGAATGCCTGCCAAACGTAGCAAAAGACTTAATAGGAGATTATTGGAGGCCAGGGTCGTAATCGTTACCTACGGCATCTTATGAATATATCATAAAAAAACTTTTTTAAATTTGATAAGCCGGCCATCTGCGATTGGAAATATAATTGCAGCATTTACTTCACTTTCGGAGCAGGCATGGTGAATATAATATTATATATATATTCTTCATGACATCTCCGAAAGTGAAGCATATGTATCTCAACAGTGTGAAGACGAGCACTCCAGAAAGAATTTGTATGTATCTCCACACTGTAAGGTTTTTGATAAATTTTAACGCTCATTTGTAGTTAGCCAGTTGGGGATTCCTGCATCATTGGATTTAAAAATCCAGCAGCCGTATCTTCGGCTTCAAAGTGCGCACGCCGACCTCTCGGCTACTGGGGAGACCATGATTATATTCTGCATGTTGATTAGTTTTATCAATATAAGTTGGCAGTTTGATGGTGTCACAGCCGTAATCGTTATCAACTTAATCAATTTCCATAAATAATAATATAATCATTCAACGATTATTCAAGTTCCAATATTTCGCTTGCTTCTTTCGCATCATAAAAACGAATTACTTTCGCTTCTGATTCTTATCATTTTTCCACAATTACTCAAATATAATAATAACCGTAAATAATCGACCAACATTATTGCATACAACTGGTACAATTGTGAAATTAATTTAACATTCCCACAATGTTTGAAGAACGCTTGGTCACTTTATATGAATGCCTCAATGCAGCTATTTTTAACCGTTTACAAAATTTGATCACCGTGACTAATTTTCAGGTCATCCAGGAAATTTAATTACGAAAAGATTGACAAGCAATATGGACATAAATATAATATAATCCCCACTTAGTATATCCATATGTTCATATAATGTCGTCGAACGTATTTATTACAGGGCTACACGCTTTCAACTAGTAAAAAACATTCGATTTTTTATACATAAAAAAAACAGTAGTGTAAACCTTTTTTTTTGTAGTGCGAACATATTATTTTTAAATATTTATATTACATGTAGTTCACGATTTACGCGACATCGACTGAAAACTTAATATAATATATACGCGAAACCTGAAAAAAGAAATTATAATTTTTTGAAGGAAGTTGAACATAACGTGATATAAATTCTGAATTATTTAAAACTGGTAAACTTCCATATGTGAGATCACTG
>JAGVSQ010004413.1:0-19484 GCA_022683975.1 Rhyacophila evoluta
GCGTATGTTGCATGAAGTCTCGATTTACGCGGTTTTTCTTGGAACGTATCTACCGCGTAAGCCGAGGGATGAGTATATTGTGTTTTATTCTATACAGCTTATTTTATTGCTATTTACTTATTGGATACATATTTTTTATAATTATCACACACAATTATAATACAATTAACTTTAGCGTTCGGCTTTGCCTGGGATAGATTGAGTATTTTTTTATTCATCCCATAATTAAAATAATAATTCGATCCTTGGTTGTATGTAATATTTTTAGTGTATTTTGATAATGTAAAGCGTTAAAAATTACAGTTAATCTAAGAAAAACCAAAATAATATTTTTAAAAAAATGACGTTACTCTTTACAATTTGGGCAGAGTTCTTGTGACAGACAGAAACACTGATGTATTTTCTGTTTTATAATATATATTATATATGCGTAGAAAAATATGTTTATTTCGCGACAATTAAATAAAAAGATTTATTTTACTAATAATTTTAATGATTTTTTTGTTGCAGAATTAGCTAATTAGTAAGGTAGTTAGTTACTCATTGATACAATAGCAGGTAACTGCTTTCTATAGGACCCAACTTGTACTGAGGTCAAACATTTGCACAAGCAAGAGTTGGTAGTTCTGTTTGGGCAGGATGTATTGTACGGAAACAAAGTAGTCCTTTGTAGCTAATCTGTTGTCATACAATCCCAGTGTCCGCTTACTGCAGAACCATTCCGATATTAATAGCGTATACATAGTATTCAATGCGTTACTCGAGATGTGATAGAAGACATTAATTCTATTGTACTAGAATAGGTTGATCACTATCAACATGGGTTTGTGGATAGTCGATATCTTTTATAGAAAATATAGTTTTTTTAGTATTTATTTAACATGACGAAAACATTACAAATTAAATGGCATTATTAATTTTCTGTTAAAGGCGTAATTTAAAAGTAAAAGTTTACTAAACACATGAACAAGCAAGTACGATAAAATATTGATATGTAGAAATTAAAAGAGCATTTGATTAAGAAAACAAGGTGAAGCTATTAAGATGGTTGTACAGATCTTTTTTCGAAAATTTATAAAATGTATTTGAACTCATCTTTACTCAATTAGAAGACATACATATGTGAGGCAATTTTGTTAAGTAATGTCGTTGTTCTCTATATTTTCTAAATATAAGGTTTCATATGTTTGAAAAACTTTATTTAATAATAGCTGTGAATAAATAAAATCTTGTTTTCTTACCAGTGCGCTCATAATTTCTAATTGGTAAAGTTAAATTTATATTACAAATAAAATGTTCCGCAAATGAGTTGTTATAATGTGAAAGTATCCAAAAATATTATATAAATCATAAAAGTACCATGAAATACTTAGTCTACTCTTCGGAGGTTGTGGGTTTGAGTACAAAATCGTTACCCTTTTGTGTATATTGTATGTCTAGGATAATCATTTCAGATAGGCTGTGGAGTGGTTGAGATCTTGGAAGAATCTTCTTATGAAGGAGTTCTGTATATTTTACATTGTATGTGCAAAACTGGTAAAATATATGTTACGCCACTTGCATCTTTTTCAAGCCTCATTAGGTGTAGGCTTTATAGGAGATGATAAGTTTTCATGTTCACGTTAATACCATGCTCGCTTCAAAAGTGAAACATATTGATCTCAACAGTGTGAAGGTGAGCACTCCAGAAATGGAATATGTGATTCTCGACATTAACAAAGGGTATTATGACAGAATTTTTTCCGAGATCTGGGCATTCACCTCTTACACACAAACCAAACTTATGAAAGTAAATGATAACATGTGCTGTAAATTAAACATCTTGTCAATAAGAATATTAATATGCACTGTTTTTAATACTTATATGTAATACTGGATAGTATATATATAGGTACTCGTGTCTAACATACGTGTTAATTCATAATCTAAAGATCCGTAAGAATTTACTAAAATTTCTAAAAACAAGCTTTGAGGTTATATGTAACAAATTTTATAAAGTATTACTTCTTCATACATGTATTATATATATACATCTCCCAGGTAACGTAGATGTTAACGTGCGCTTCTTGGATGCGGGGAATGTAGGTTCAATTCTCACATCTGCTGAATTTGAAAAAGGTCCAAGACTGGATGGCTATTGAGTTGAGAAGTTATCTGAAAATCAATTCTCGTGAAAAAATAATCTGTCAAAACATGTCTTCGCATTGCGGAGATCCATATTCTCCACTTTTGGAGCTGATATTTCCACACTGTGTAGTGTTCACTTTTGGAGCCAATATGGTAAAAATAATGTATTAAATTTGTTGTAATATATTGTGTTGTATGTGTTCTTTTGTGTTTTATTTACTATAATCGAGTGTAAATTGGTGAATCTATGGAATGTTAACTATGGTAAATAACGTTGCCAACATAATTATCGGACAGTATAATACGGTATTATGCATCTGTAAGCTTGAATTACCGGGATCGCAGACTGTCGAAAAATGTCGAATGCGGTCGCTTGAATATTTTAGCGTGGGCCTAAAGTCGGCGAGCGAAATGTTTGACCTCGACTGTCGCTCGCAACAAGGCTAATGGACATTAGAGACCTATTCGGTCTAGGTCCATCGCTAATAAATTAACTATTCCAGGGTTAAATGAATGGGTTAACTCGGCCCCACCGTCACTTGCTAAAACTTACCTCTGTTTTATTTTTATATGCAAACTCACTCAAGTGGTTCTAGCGTTTGATTAATGTGGCATTAAGCCACGCAGAAGTTGGTTCACTGTAGTAAATTATAAACTAAAATAAAAATTTTGCCCCAGCGTATTGGGATAGTAGAGACATTTTAAATTTACTGCTTTCCTTGATTGTGCATTTTCATTCGAAAATATCTCTTTCATTATCGCTGAACCAAGAATATTTTTTCCCCCCGTATTCTTTGTATAACTGAATTGTATGAATATTAGTCGGCATATCGGAATATATATTCAACAATATTTGTCAATAAGCAATCTTTTAGCATTTCCTCGGTTGTGCTAACTAGATAGTATTTATTTGATGCCCTTACCGTATGCTGGGTTTTGAAAAACCTGTAACACACATCAAAGTTGAGCCGTGCTAATTTATATATTGACTACATTTGTCTGTTTATGGTTATATTACAATTATTTAACAAAACATTTATTATTATATGAAATGTGTATTTGTGTTTGCTTGTGCGGATTTATGAAAAATTAAAAGGGGTTTTACATAATAACTTAAGACGATATTGTAAATCCTTTACCTTAGGTAAATTACCTTACAGATAATTGCTATTTGCTAATTTTTTTATTTAAAAAATCAGTCAGATATCAAATATTTACATAAAATAAGTCAACACTGTTGTATATTGTTTGCAATAATTCTATAATATAATTAATTTGATGACTATATAACATATTATACAAATTAATTTTAATTTAATTACAATTTAATTAAATTAATTAATACAATTGAATTATACAGCAAAACAGACATTTTTTTAAATTTTCAAAACATTTTGCTTTTCTCTTAACTACTCGCCACGTTTCTCCACTCGTTATGCGGATGTTTACCGTGGCGAATTGAACGCAATGCGCTATTCATAGTAATACCAGTAATTCTCCCGGAACAGCTTCATATGACCTAGAATGGGGTGAACTAGAATATGCGTTACTACTATTATTAGTGCTAAACTATTATTATTACTAAAATATCGATCGAGCTTTGTTGCGAAGAGACCTTCTCGTCTGTGGTAAGATTTCAGATTTTTTTTGCTAAAATGTTATGAACTTATCCTTTGTAGAGATTAAGCCGCAACAACTGAGCGGCTTAGAATGGTCGAAACGACTTGCGAAGCTCTTCTATGTCAACCGACATATAGATTCAATTCAAGAGTATGTGATTGATGTCATGTAGTTAACCAAATAAATAAGTAGAAGATTTTATAAGACCAAGTTGAATGAGCTATAAATCACACCATCAAATAATTCACTATCGATTCAAAAAAATGTTTACAGCGTTAGACATAAACTTAACAACAGTAGCAAAAGCTTGGCCAATACACTATATAATACATACAACATAAAAGTATATTTGTTCCATTCGTTGATTGCAAAAAATAAACCGCCTGCGAATTGAAAGAAAGTTTTTTGTTCCAGTTTTAATGGAAATCTCCCACGCGATTGTCGGCCTAATCGATTACTAGATATTTGTTAAAATTTTCTAAAAAAATCTACTATGCATCTTTACAAAGTTTTGTAAAATAAAAAGTATATGCTATGTACAAACATAGTTATTCGTATTTATATAATATAAAGTATTTGATACAAATTAATGTTGTGTTTTATATAAGCATTATGTATTTAAAAAAATTATTTATGTGCTTAAAATACCTTTAGTGTCTGTGTAATAAGCAAGTGCGCTTTTGTACTAGAAGTTGACGATTAGAATCTTACAGTTGCATTAGGGTATTTAAAAAATCAAAGATGTAGGTTTGGGTATGGATTTACTTACAAATCTCGTGAAACAGTTTGTCAAGACTTCCCGTTGTAGCAATCCATACGTTAAAGACTTGGAATCCATATCTTAATTCTGTAGTAATAATGTTTGAAGCAAACAAAATTAACGAATATTATAGAAATATGTTCTATTATAGATTTTATTTAATTATTTCAGGCATACATAATATGCATTAATTCGCCCACACCTTAAAACTTTCCAGTAGACAATAAAAATTATGTAAAGAATTTGAATCGATTTTTTAAATGTTTATTTAATATAAAACGTTGAACGAATGTTTCGCGTTTGAGAAAATATACCAAAATCTATACAGATTAATCATTTTGAAATGTTCTCTTCCAGCGTGTAAGGCTGCACAAGGGTTCGTCGCGTTTTTTTTTATATCAGTACTTACCCTCTTTTGGTCCAGTCTACTAAATGCCCGTAAAAATACGCTCTATCCAGAGAGCCTTAATGGACATAGAGGCTGATCAAACGGACATCTGCCAGATAGTTCATTTAATACGGTTAGCGCACACTCCGTAACGAGATAGGTGGTTGCCTCTTTTCCGTCTAAAAAGTGTTATTTTAGAAAAATAAACTTTTGATCGTGGATAATTAGCTTGGGTTGTTTATAAATGTTAAAACTAATAGTTTTAGTAAGAACGAGTATAAGTGTAATAAACATGATTTTCAAATATAATTAAGAATATACATTTCATTATATTTTTTACCGAATATAATTTTGTATTTGTCAATGTAAAATGTGGGTCACAGACTTAAAATCAAAGCCCGGCAAAAATGTATCTCTCGCTACGGAAAACTAGTGATTGATTTAAATCATAGAGATTTTTATATATTTTTAGAAGCACTTTTGACTGACTGAAAAATCCTCAATCAGTTCGTGGTATTTAGTATTCTTGATAAAATACTTATGTATTCTGTAATATACCTAAATGTTTTAGGTGTATTTATATAATAACTGTATATTCGTAATATACGTCGCCTCAGTAGCGTTGATAGCCAGTTCAAATTCCACATTCAGAATAGCTGTGGTATTAGAAAAATACTAGATATAACAAATAGGTATGTTTTTGTGCGTACAGCCCAAATATGACGAAAGGTGAAAGGCAAGTCACAAAAAGCAATCCGTGTAAAACTGTAAAAATTTAAATATTTTAATATGTGGTAAGCTACCAGATTATGTTCTTAGTAAAACATTTTGACTTAAAAAAGATTATTCAAAAGTAATTTAATAAGTGGTAAGAAAACTCATATATTATATTATTTTTCATAATTCCTTATTTATCAAAATAAACGAAATATTTTTTTTATTCTTATTCTTTTTGTATTATTATTCACAGTTTTCATTTGAATCCATTATTTATTCAGTTTTCAATCACAACATTTACGAGTGGAAATTACAGTGAGTGACTAAGAAGAAAATTCACATTTAATTACGTTTCTATTTACCTTTTAGTAACTATTATACGTACAAGCAGAAAACCTACGCTATCCCCAAAAAGGTAAAATTTATTTGTAGGCCAGGTCTATGACGAAAGCCGGATGGCTTAACATTTTGTTATATGATACATTTTGTGCTCTTGGGACAGTAAAATATGTAAACAGAATACCATAAAAATGTTAGGAATACAGGAGGAGTATAAGTCACGTTCCCATTTTATTACCCTTCATACTTTCTGTGCGTTGACATGTAAGCTGAATAAAAATAAATGTTTAATGCATATACCGTAACTATTACTTAGAAAATGGCAAATTTCTTTTCCGTCTAGAGGGACTACGTCTAAACCCCAACGTCATAAATTGTAATATAAGGGATATCTAACCGAACTGTTTTGGCTGTATAAAACAACTATATAGTATATCACGCAACTACAATACAATTTATATTACAGTTGCATTATACAAATATATATACTTAAATTTTCATAAACATTCGGTCTCAAAACAGAACAAACTTCTTAAAAACTTTTACAGATGGTGGTATAAAAATATAATTTACTTGTATAAGTGGTTGACTTTGACATACATGTTGTATTCAACTGTATAAAATTAAATGATTTTTGTACAATTTTTGCAAATGTATGTGTTGTTTATGATTTTCTTTAACGAAAAATTTTATTAAACAATCTAATCTTCAAAAATTCATGTCCTGAATTTAAATACAATAAAGTGTCCTTCAGTCTTTTCCAATCTTTGATCGTCTGAAACTTGAAACACATATGCGTTTATTATATCGACCATCGAAAGAACTGCTGCCGATAATTAATCTCCAAGAATCTTATATTAATATATTAATTTGAAATTTATAAGATTTTTTTTTTGATCATTCCTTCAGGGAAAAAAAATATTAAGCGGTAGAAAATAATTTCCTAATGTTTGAAGTAATTTGATTGAAAATAATGAAAATTTAAGTAATTCAATCAACTGAGTACTAAACATTTTCATGGTGATACTAGAAAAGAGACGGACGGATTGAAAAATAATCAATTTATAATGCACAAATAATGCTTTACATTATTTTTCAAGTAGCGCATTAAATATTATACATACACTTTTAAAATTGGAATGTTGCAATAGAAAAAGCTCAATGGGATATTATGGAAATCGGGAAGTTACAAAGAACTACTTTATTCTGAAACAATATTCTCCACTTAAAAAAGTTGTTCGATATTCGCTCAATAATTCAGTGCAAGTTTTGCATACACAAAACGAAAATTTGGATATGGATTTAGTTCAATAATAAAACTCAAATGTGCATATATAGGAAAAATTTGCTGTGGCTAAGATGGTCCATTTGCAATTTATGAAATTCACAAGGTATTATAATATTATTTAAACGAAACATTTAACGAATAAAATAAAGGGGTCTGTGTTTACATTAAATTGAAAAAATACACAATAATTAAAGTTGGTTTTTAGATAAATATACTATTTTTCATTGAATTGAATGTATCTAGTAATTTATTGACTTAAAATATGATCACACATACTAAAACAAAAAACGTAAACTAAATGTCAAAAAAAAAAATGCTAAATCATTCAAGCAGTTAAAATAACATTGATATTCAATGAAGATTATTCATACTGAAATTGAAACTAAAAGTTCGTTCATACTCATAAATTCATTGTTTCGCAACACAAGAGTTAAACCGCCGTACGTTTGAAGATTTATTTTATTCCGTAAAGCAAACAAATTTAATTACAATGGATGGGTGAAAATTTTGATTCAACACTCACTGTAGCCAAATGGAAAATTCTGTCGAACCCAATGGGCTGTTATAACCAACCGCGGTGAGAAATAACACACCAAATTAGGTATGCGGTTAAGTTTTCTGATCCGCTCACTCGTACGTTATGAAGACTTATATAATTAAGCCGTGAGGAAATTGCTATCCTAAATAAATTCTTTCTACTGATCACTTTATGAATATTAATTTCAAATATTGTTTTCTTCGGAGAATAAAAGTTTCATTACGTAACGTGTTACAAAATTTGATAGCATTTTTTTTTATCAAATATGTTTAATTAATAAGCCTTAAAAGTGAGTTTTTGAATCACATTCCCAAGATTTAATAATCATCAATATATTTATCTACTTTTTATTTTCGCGGAGTTTTTATTTATATTCAAAAACGATTTGTTAGTAACTATTATGTTTACCTTTATAACGTTAATGTCGAAACCGAATAAACTGATTAATATAAATATTATACCGCCATTTAACTAAAATTTGCGATCCTATAAAGGTCTTATAAATCCATCAGAATCCCTATAAAATCTATCCAAAGTTATTTCTTTTCAATTGTTACATACCTAATTATTAAACATATTATTATTTAACACCTAAAATAGTTTTAGTTTATTATACTTTGAATTGTTTTTAAATATATACCTGTAACTGTATAAAAACACTCTATTTATTTGTTTGTTTCATAAAAAATATTATATAAATAAATATTAACGCTAATTTCCTAAGCAAAATTAAATTCATTCAAATAAAGTGAGCGCTTAGCTATTTAAAATAAATCTCTTGTGACATATTATGAAATGAAAAAACTTTTTAAATCGATGTTATTTGAAAGATAGACGAGCTAGAGTTCTAGACGTTTTGTTGGTTATAACTCAGACATGGATAATTTCTATTATTTTCAACTGAAATATTTGAATCAAAAGAGTCTCAGTTGTTGTAACAAAATATAAGTAAATTGGTATTTCTATAAAAGAAAAAATAATGTCTACTAAAGTATATAAATCAATCACAATAAATAATGAAAAAGCATAATCTAATCAGGAAAGTAACATATTATTATGTTGGTTAAACAATAAGAGAGAAAAGTCATTTTACGAAACTTTGGTTGTTTTAAATTCTTTTTAAAAATAAGTAAAAAATAAAATAGATTTAGAATCTCTGATTTGAGTAATAATTGAAAAGAATCATTCTTTTCATTTTACTCCTAAAGTTTGGCGTTTATAATCGAGTTGAAAATACTTCAACAAGCTTAATTGTTTCTAGCCATGAAATAATAATTAGTCTATGTTTTTATTTCCACGGATCGCCCTCACATGCCAGCAATAAAGTAGACTGACAGCATAAAATTTCAGGGTTCAAATATTTAACACTAAAATATGCAAATTGAATAGGGCCGATATAACTTGACCGCCCGAAATTGACTCTAATTACGGTAATTAAATAATGTTACGGTATAAACTTTGCCACAATATCTGATAACCAATGACTGTAACTGATTTATCTCCACTGAACCGCCGACTTCTCGCAAAAACTTTTACCGAATTTCGACAAGGTTAAGCGATGGAGACCCTATTCTGGTCAAAGTTCGAACAGTTCGTCCAATTATACTATAGGTAAATAACATATTGTAATACTAAAAATAAAGCCGGCAAATTTGTCATTTATATCGAATTTCACTCCGATAGCAACATCTATCTGCATGGATTGTGTAATATAATAAAATGCAAAAAGATATTGACAAATAGTCTGAAAACCGATCGATAGATTACTTGTTCTTGCTGGAGTGCTTCCGCTAAATCTACATTATACAGATTCGTGGTGCTATAACCGTACAAATCAGTGCATAGAAGACGAAGGCTAGCGGTAATACGGTCTTATGATCACTGGTTCTTGACTCAATTAACTAGTATGCCCGGAGAGCTATGGTGCAATACTTAGAATGCGACGCTGCGATAAATTCCTGGCAGAAACGGAGGAACACCTCCTTTAAAGGCAGACAAACACATTTTTTTCTTTCCAAACCAAAGTGATGCATGAAGTAACCTAATTGACTCCAGACCATTGGACTTATAGTGTTTAATTGGTCAGGATAGTATCGTCTTCGTGCTTTGTCAGCTTAGTATTATAGTATCATATTCTTGCTTATGTGGCGAATTCAAGATACCAATCACATTCTCTGGTAGTATACCCATTATGTTGATGAAAACATTTTCAAGTCGGTTTAACTACTTGTCAGACCAGATAACCAATGCAAATTGGTTTCTAAAAAAAAAATGGTTTTAAAAAAAATTCTAAATCTTTCGAAAAGTGAAATCTCTGTTCGATATGTCTAAATTTTAACAGGACTTCGTTAGTTAGAATAGGAACCACGGACACGCCAACCGAGGTCTTGGAAAATTGTTCTTGGGACATGCCCGCAATTTTGAAAAGTATCTCACATTCGTTACGCTACAATATCCGACCGCATAGCAGGTGTTGATACGTTGCGGGTATTAGAGGGAATTTTTGTTTATCACGCAAAGGCAGAATGACCATGTATTATGCATTAGGATTATAAAATATATGATACTCAATACTAATGACGATGTTTTCAAAGATGTAATATTATATTATTAATTATATTATACTGGTAAGTTAATAGTAATATTTTTAAAAATCATGTCTGTTTCTATTGTGTTGCATATGCATATGCATATAATAAAGATGTATGTAGATAGATTACTTTCCCCGGGTATTAACGAACCAACAATTATTGTTAGTTCATTGTTCAAGTACCTAAATTTCTAGCCATGCCTTGTTTTATGTATCTCTGTGATTTAAGCCCGGTATACAATAACAATACACGCACGGTTATTAAATAATATCCGAGTAATTAATAAATATTTTTTAGTATTCATAGAATTGTAAAATATAAAATGTGTTATTTTAACAATCAATGAACCCACAATCTAGTATTTATTTTTATTGGCCTGTTTTGTCTATATATGAATAGGAGTATTTGAAATGATAAATATTTAAAATTTATATATTTTTGATATATATTGATAGTAAAATGTAGAATATAAGTTGATAGTAAATGCACTATATCAAATCAATCAATTAAATTGCATATCTTTTTAATTTTTAAAATGATTTTATTACCCATAGAAGCAGATTTTCTTAACTAACTCAAAGATATGATTTAAAAGATCTGTAAAATAGTTCTTGATAGTATTCAATTTTCGAATCATAAAGTAGTAAAAGACATTGAGAGTAAAAAATTAATAAGTATTTGAAATACAAATAGATTTGTGAACATTTCATAGAAAACTTTGCCGAATTGTATGAAAATGATTTTTTCATAAACCCCCATTGGCGGGTCACTCGATTAAACACTGTATGCATATACAAACCTCCGAATAACCTAGTTGTTTGTATATAAATAACCTAAACTAATTTGAGTTCGGGGTTAATAAGGTTTTGCTAGGGCTTTTAAATGATTTAGTATTTCTAAATCGCATTTAAATTCGAAATTACTTCAATAGAATCTAGCCATTCTTTTATCATATCCGGCAAACCGTTTTGTTTATACAATAAAGTTTGATTTTATTTACCATACACTGCAAACATTTATTTATAGTTTTATAATATTAAACTGTAATTAAGCAAATTTACAAACAGTATTACAATGGAAAGTAAGCAAATTCAAATTATTAATATAACATTACACTTGAGGGCAAAAATAAAGCTTTATTACGCTAACGTATTACAGAATCGTTTTATAAGATTTCGTTCTCGATGAAAACAAAGAGTTAGTTATCATATTATGCGTATTTTACTTCGTGTGAGCTTATTGTTTCAAAAGTGTAGTCTGTTTTTTAGTTTATTCATATTTTCTAAGTAATTATTCAGAGATTCTTACTATTAAAACAACAAGAAAACGTATAAATGCTATTATAGATAGTGCTATAGATCAAATCGGGTACAATAAATGATAAAATGAAACCTAGACGAAATAAATTTTCTCAACTTTATCTGTATATTTTCCTGTGTAATCATAGTAGAAGGTATATTTATATAATAATTTTATATATTCCTTAAAATAATAAGTAGTATCGTATCAAATCAGCATATCAAACTGTGAATAATATTTTAGATTATGTAAAAACGTCTCTTAATTAGTTGTAAGCTTATAAAAATAACCTCCAAAGTCCAAAAACATTTCGTTTATTGTTTTGATAATCTATTATTGCATGATATTTTAAAATATTTACTAAAAAATTCTTGAAGAAATATGTTAGGACTTTTAGTTTCTAGCTTTATAAGTTTACCCCATGTGTATTTCTTTCTCAGCTGTATGTTATAATGGTATTTGAAGTAACATAACTGCATCTTATAAGGCACGAAAATTAACAGTATATCAATTTAATATTCTCCGTTCCATTATTTGTTATTTTTTCGTCGTTTGTACATACTATGATGTGCGATAAAAACAATCACACATTTTAAAAATATGGTGTATAGTATAATTAGTTCAACGTATGCATAGGTGGCTTCGTAAGGAACTCGAAAGTAGCGGATAGGTCATCTCTCTGTCACGATAAAAGTCATGCAGGGTGGTGAAACTGCCTGGCGTATATACCACGGATCACTCCAGAAAGCTTATATCATGTTTGTTTTTTTTTTCTAACTGGTGGAATTCCGGTAATCTGGAAGATCGTTTTAAACGGAATTAAGAGATGTGTGACTTGAAAAGATGTGGGGCAGCTGAATATGACAGAAAATTCTGGAGATATAATGTGGTGGCCATATGCTCTTAATAGGAAGCTGATACAGCAGAGAGATACATACATGGCGTGTAATTAGTGAATTATTTTTAGAAAACGTAAGAAGCATGGGATGAATTCCCGTGGTTTCATAAAAAATATATTTCCCTTATAAAATAGAATGTAAGCATACGGTTTTTACCTAAACATAAACTATTATTAACTTAATGAGAAAACAAATGAATTAAAACTTTCGTACAGTACCGTTTCCATAAACGTTTTAGTCTTGCTCAAAAGCGCTACATAATAGAATGAAGTTTAATTCTACAAAGTGCTGAAGCGGTGGGGATTTGGCATAGACAGTTGGTTTCTAAAATACTGCGATTATTTATCTTGATGCAAATGCTCTCCGTGGAATTATTCCGTTTTGGCATAACTACCATCAAGTTTTCCAGGCACCGTTTCACATAATGATGCCACTGTCACTTGACAAATATCTCTCTAAATACTTAGCAGCTTAAACGATTAAGATATTTTTATAAATATGATAAACAAAAACAAAAAACACTTTTCATTTGCTTATGAGATAAAAAAATAACAAACTCGACATTAATATTTGAATGTTTTCCAGTATTTGTATGTGAATGTGTGTTTGGAATACTTAAATTAAAAGCTTTGTATTAGGGAATTTTGGGTGCCAGTTTCACTTATTTGGTTGGTCGGCTTACAAGGGCAATGGCCACGCAAATATTAACGAACATTTCAGCTAGTCTTAAATTTTAATTTAAAGAAAACTATATCGGCTTTAATGTGTCTATAATTATATTTATTAAAAGAAAATGCTTTCGAAAATAATTCTATTTAAGCATTAATTGTTTTGGGTAAACATATATATTTTTTTATTTAAGTTTCGGCTTTGATACTTCAGTAAATTTGAATTTTCATAATTATGCTATTAACCCATTCTTTGTGTGGTGGACGAATTTGTGCGTTTCAGAAACCTTCTGTTGCAGCGGGGTGCACATTTTTGTACATTTCGGTTACGTTCAACTTCGTTTCATTTATTAAAATAAGTCTTTAAAACGAGATTATGTGATACTGGTTAAATTCATCATTTTATTTTTTTTAATAATTAATTATTATTGTCTGAATCGTAAAGCTTATATTTTTCCTGTTTTGTGAAATGCTGCCATTTCGAATATAATTGACTGACAACTGATTTGTGTAAAAAATCTAAATATCCATATTCGTATAAAATATGTTTATTTATCTAACATTCGGACTTCCAAGATCTATATACTATATTTAAAAAAGGAGTAATCTTCATATAATAGAGAGTCATATATTTACATATATTTCGTACAGGAATAGTCTTGAATGTGTTAATTTTCATAAATGATATTTATGACATATTCTTTTTTATTGTTTAAAAATAACGAAACAGATGAATTTTGATTTGTATGGTGTCGTAGTTTGCACTATACAAATATTCGTATATTGTTAGACAAATACCCGAATAAAAAAAGAAACGTATTTTATGACGCGCAAGAAGCGTAACATTTTATGCACAAACACTCACATATCACTTAACTTACCTCCTTTCGCATTCATGTATTCGCACAAAAACGTGTCAACAAAAGAGGGAAAAATAACTATCTACAGTTTCGTGGGCTTGGGCAAGAAAGCTCGTCGCGTGACGTGCGGGAGCTTTTCCTAAGGAAGGAAAAACATTCTTTACATGTTGGCCCGGTCCCTAGTGGTCACACTCTTACATCCTATTACAATCAAGTACCTACCGCATTCAATTCAAACCGTATCACGGTAGGAGGAATTTGAAAGAAGTTTCTTTTTTACTGAGAAGGCAGTATTTCTTACGCTGACAACTTTTCTTTTGTTGGATTTTAAAAAATTGATTACGTAGACAAAAAAAAGTGGAGAGAAAATTTATAAATTATCCTTTGAACACACAGTATACCGAGAACGAAACTTATTCGTTACGTGCCGGTTTCAGAGTCACCTTGAATACCGTATGAAAAATAATCGCTTGAGACCTGTAGCACAAGCTCAAAAATATTTTTAGTAGACGCGTTCTAATTTATTTTATTTTTATTTACCTCCGCTATCAATTTACAAAGAAAATATTAATTATACATTTACCACACAAAACGATAAGTAATTTTGGTTTTCACACGAAAATGTTTTACAAATATAATTTCCTACAATTCTTACTTAATAATACAAAAATAATAATAGTATAGTAACAAAAATAAGTATAGTATATTACACTCCGTGATATAATTAAAATAATCACTTTGATGAATATTTTTTTAGTAGTATCTACTTTTTTAACAAAAAATCAGCCGGTCTGATTATTTAAAATTTATTTTCTTTGTGATATTAAATAAATTATCTCAAACGTTATGTAATTTAATTATTTTACTGGACGACTAATTTTTATATACTTTAATGTATGTTAAAATCCTTTTCCATTCTGACTTTGTAACTGGTGGTAATTATTTTAACTAAATATAATTTTCATATGCTGTGATATGTAAAATATACGTTAATTCATGGGTATATACGTCGTCTGTTTCATCGTATAAACGATGAGGACAATTTTCGTAATATCGTTCAAATATGTGAAAAATAATCGAAGATAGTGGGTGGGTTTGATGTACTGTTTGTAACGAAAAATCTTACATCATACTTTGAAGTACGAAATAAATTTATTTGTTAAACTCAATACTAGGAGAATAAACTTAATAAAAGATTTAGCTGTTATTGATAAAAATAGCTAAGTTAAAAGGTGTATGAGACACGAAACCGAAAATCAGCTGCATAGCAATTTAAAATAATAAAATATGCCTTTTTTTTAAATATAACATGGTAAAAAGCTGAATGCTTTGAATTTGCTGTAAAATGTTTCAATAAATCACTATAGTAGCATTTATTACGACAAAAATTACAATGGATAAAATTAGTTATGTTAAAATAGTAATGAAATCTTTTAATGTAGGGCGTCTTCATTTTTTACGTTATTTGGATTTAGATTTCATAAGTCCCAACTCACTTCCAGTGCCGAACTCGGAGGCAAAATGCGAGTGGCAGAAATGATTGGATGGGTGGTAGCAGACAAAAAGGAAATAAAGGCAGCCAACTGTAGCCGAAACGTGTGAAAATGTTTATAGCCATAGCCCTTCAGGCGGAGCATTTTATAGTCGCCTTTCCGCGGTCTTGGCTACGGAGCAACGAATCAAAGATTCTGAGGCGGACATAAAAATTACCGCTCCCTGATTTTATTGCAACTCCACGAAACTTTTCCTGATCATATTTTCTTTGTGTTCTGTAAGGGAACAAAACGGTATGTGGTTTAGTTTAATTTAAAAAAAAATGAATTCTTGAGTGAACATTTAATCCTTATATTTACAATAATATATATTAATTTTGCTATTCCCGTAAATAATTTATTTGTAACTATTATTTTTTTTACGGATTTACGCGGAGTAAAGATGTCCACAGTAGAAATGAAATATGCATCTCCACCATTTAATTTATTTAAGATTTAGTTTTAAAATTAGTTTCTGAAATAATTCGTCAACTCATACGAAATTCATTTGTACATTTTTTAAAGCCGGCATCTGTGTGAATCGAAGCCATAATCTTCAGCTCATAAATGTATACGTTAACCTCTAGGCTACCGGTGAGATTTAGGTACAATGAGCACTATGCTAAATCTTCTATTATTAAATTAACTTCATTTCAGAAATGACAACATGTTTTTATTCATTTTTTTAAATAAACTTTTTGATAAAAGAGACTTTTTGGTTAAGCGTATAAATAAATATATTATAAACATTTTATAGTAATAAAATAAATTTCTTTCTTACAAATAATTCGAATTGAAGGCATTTGGCATACATGTTAAATGTTGACTTAAGATTGATGTGTTTGCAAAAAAAAAACAAGTAAAGATAATCTAAAAATAATAATAACAATTGCTTACTAGTCTCAATAAAAACAAGAAAGCTTGGATATTGAAAACCTATAATATAAAAAAGCATATAGAAAATCCTTCTGATAATGAGAAAACAAAAAAAAATAATAAACCCATATTGTGAGAAGGCTCTTTGCTGAATAAGTTGCGGGAGAAACTCCAGATGCCTTCGAATATAAATTAAACAAGATTATTACTAATCCTTGAAAAAGAGTGGAACGAAAAAATATATATATTTCATTTTCGTAGTAATATAGTTTTCGGTTAAGATAAAAACTAGATAAAGCAGGTTCACTCTAGATAAAATAGTTTTTCTTTGCCGTTCTAAATGATTTGTGACCACATTTGATAATATGTTATACTAATTCCAAAAAAATGTACAATCTAGTTTCTAGAATCTTTTTATCGCCTTGAACAATATTTTATTCTCGTCTCCACAATAACCAGGAAACGTTTTTTCACACCAAAATATAAAATCTTTTTTTCTGAAAGTAATATAACGGCACACGATGAAATGTCATTACATACTGAAATAACTTTTCACGCTTTTCAAAAAATATTTCTATGAACTTATAAAACTCATTAGGTACATGATTTGAGACAAGCAATTTTCATCGCTGCTTTATTATACTGAAAACTTTGCTGTTTCCGCCAACCACGACAATAGGTTCGAACAGCTCTATATAATTTGCGTTCTTTTACTTTTCAAAGAACCTCTTTTGTGTTATGGATGCGTACGAAAATTTTGTGTATCGGTTGGAAAACTTTAGACCATAAAACTTTACAGAACTTAAGAGGTATATAACATATAGAATTCACCTTTTTTGGTTTCGAATTCGGCGAATATGCATATCTATAACATATATTACTTGCGATATAATTTCGGCGTAGATGTATAAAAAAAAGATACAAGAAAAGAATACAAAATTAGAAGTAATACGAACTGTTGCGTTTTATGATGGTATTTATCTTTATATATTAAATTGTTCTACGCTGTAATTCATAATAAACTCTAGAGGACTGGAGTAAATTATCTGGAATTTACCATAATTTCTATAGAAATATATATTTTTTAAATATTTATTACGAACTTCTGGAGTAGAAATTACATTTTTTACCTCATGGTATAAGACAAAAGAAGAAAATCAAAATTAAGCAAGTAAAACATAATAAAAACTTTAGACTTTTTTGATCAAATGTATTCAGAAAATATTTTTAAATATTTTTTGGAAAATATTAAACACAAACTATATATTTCTGTATTACTTATTAGTTATCATTATTCTTTATCGCAGATTATCGCTGTAGCTAACTATAATAATACCGCAGTATGAGTGGTGCGATTTACATAATGCGGTAAATTTATAATAAATACCTTGTATTTCGTCCTAATGAAATCGCATGTAGATTTGGTATACCTTAAGTTGCCATGTTGTCTACATAATCATTCACTTACAAGACTTTTCATTTTTTTTTTCCATCAGCTGATACATCTTGATAACTGTCACATCGATGTATACTGTAACAAATTAAATTACAGGAATGTCAATTTTTAAATATTATGCACTCGAGTGTGCGTGATTTTATTGTGTGATATTAAAATCAATATGCTCGATAACCAGACATCTTAAATTGCATGAAACGTCGAAAACTTTGTCTTTGGTTTGAGATGCCAAGTGATATTGTATATTTCATACACCTATTTCGACGACCTGTCGTAATATATCATCTTTCAGACATTTTCTGTCGTTACAAAAAAGAGAAGAGTTAAAACAATAGAACTGAATGAAAATGTTGTAGTTATTTTGAAATGTTCACTTTCACTTCACATAAACGTAACTTATATTGAAATTAAGTTTACGGAAAACAGGTTTTAAAATTTAAATTATATGTAGTATTAAAATTAGGGTCACAAGGCTACTATGAAATTTCTATATCGATCTTAAATTTTTAGATTTCATAATATATAGAGAGCTGCAATAATATTTAGTTGATTTTCAATTAATATTCATAATACATGGTCCATAATAGTTAATACGTAAAACAATGACCATATTAAAGCAAAACTGTCTCCACTGTCATATTTTCCGTCTTAGTGAGAGTGAGTTATAAAAGTAGCTTTTATATAAATATCTGAAAAAGGATTTTCTAGTCTTTATAGACCTTCATTCTTTTCATAATTTCAAATTTTAGTAAAATTGTTTTGCTATTTTTTTATTATGATACTTTTTAAAGAACAAGTTTTTGTGTGCTGCGTTTCAGATACATTTAAAATATAATTTGTATCATTGTCAATATGTTAAATAATTAAATGCATTGAAATTCATTTTTATATTTTAAGTTAGTTGTGCTAAAATGCAGACTTTATAGAAGCTTTATATCGTATTGTAATTGATTAAGCTCGCTTAAAACTTTCCTGAAAATATATTTTCGTATTTAAATATAACGACTTTGGCATTTAAACAATAATAATATATACATGCCCTGAAAAAGAACTCTTTCATGCGAATCATTTTTCCATTATGCTGCATATGTTCCGCGCATAAACATTGAAACACATATGTGTCAAGAATATACAGCAGAGTTACAAGTATGTATGTTCCCCAAATTAAGGTTCGGCCTTTTAGCTGTTCGTTTGACTTATGGGTTTAATAAGTCAAGACATTAATCCTAAGTAACGTTCTCATGCATTCCAG
Organism: Rhyacophila evoluta; assembly: GCA_022683975.1. Lineage (NCBI taxonomy): Eukaryota > Metazoa > Arthropoda > Insecta > Trichoptera > Rhyacophilidae > Rhyacophila > Rhyacophila evoluta. The sequence continues at coordinate 19,211 of JAGVSQ010004413.1, forward strand.
TAAGCGTTGACATTATTTCGATATATATTTCAAATTACAGTTACTTCAAAAGAGTAGAAATAGTTAAAACAATAATATGCACGTAAGAAAATAAAACCGTTTTAGCACATAAATTGAAATACACAACAAAAACTAAATGAAATGGTAATTAATGTCTTGTATGAGAATTATTAAAAAAAAGTAGGTGTCAATTGTTCATCGCAGAACATATTCAATTACTTCTTTAATAATTAATATTTTCGACTGATGGTGCTTGATGGAAATTGATTTTAAA